>CAKNXH010060254.1:96378-146327 GCA_932178445.1 Andricus quercusramuli
TGAAAATTCCTCCTTTTTGGTTGAAAATTAATTATTTTGGTTAAAAAATTCATCATTTTAGTTAAAATTTGATCTGTTTCGTTAAATATTGAACCATTTTGTTGCAAATACGTTCTTGTTTGATTTAATTCAACTGTTATTTATCTAAAATTTCAATATTTTTTTTCTGAAGCATCAACTATTACATTATTTTGTTAAGAATTCATCTTTTTTAGTTAAAAATTCACTAATTGATTAAAAGTTGAACTAATTTGTTAAAAATTAATTTTTCTGATTCAAGATTTATACTTTTGGCTGAAAATTTAACTATTTTGTGGGAATTTACTTTCTTAGGTTGAAAATTATATTTCCTAATTGAAAATACAACTATTTCAGTTTTGGTGGAAAATTCATATTTTTTTAGTTGAAAATTCTTCTTCTTGGTTTGAAAATTGATCTCTCTTTGTAGAAATTTTATCTTTTTTTCAACTTTTTATTTGAAATTATTCTGTTTTTGTTTGAGAATTTTATTATTTTGTTGAAAATTCGTTCTTTTTTTGGTTGAAAATTAATTATTTCATCTGCAAATTTAACTATTCATTTTTTCGTTGCAAAATAATATTTTTTAGTTGAAAATGTATGTATTTTGTTGAAATTTTTTTTTGTCATGGAAAATCAATCTTCATGGTTAAAAATTCATATTCTTAGTTGAAAATTTAACTATCGACTACTTTTCATTGAATAATATCGCAAGATGATTTCAAGAAAAAAAATTCTATCGCTGTTTGGATTTATTTTTTTGGACGAATCGAACATAATAAAACAATAATAGTTCACTGCACTGAAATGACAAAATAATTGTGTATATTCTTATCTATTTAAATATTTGGGTTTCCAACTTGAATGTTTTTCGATTTGGACGTTTTTTGAACAACAATAATTATACGTGATGTATTTTTTTATTTAAATTCACATTTGAACAGTTTATTTCCAATGTTGCTCAATTTCAAATGTTTCAGTACGAATCATAGTTCAATAATTGGTAATTTTAATTTTTCAAAATTGCACAATTTTGAATTTAAAGTATTCAAAATTAAAGAATTTTGTATTTTAACAGATTGAAATAAAATTTTTTCAAATTAAAAGTTCTTATGCACTAGAAGCTTTTAATTCTAAGCGCTTCTACTTGAGATACTCGAACTATTTGTAATTTAAACCCATAAAAAAAGGGAACAATTTTCAATTTTAAGCATTCAGTTTTCAAGGTAGTTGGTGTGTTAAAAATTAGGTCTCTGAAAAAAGTTGTAGTTGATTTTAAGAATTGAAATGATGTTATCAATAATGTTTTATAACAGAAAAAATATTATTTTTTTATAAAAAAAGTGTCTCAATTTTCCTTAAGAAAAAAATCATCATTTATTGAAGAGCAACCAGTATTTAAAAATTGTTAAGAAGCAACAGTAGAAAAAAATTCAATTGCAAGAATCAGTGTTAAAATGAATGTTTTTTGCAAGTTTTAAAATTTTGTCATCAGGAATAATGTCTTTTATTTTAAATGCCCTCATCAGGAATATTATCTTAAATCTCAAAATCATAGCAAGAACTATTTTTTTTAGAGATCTGATTTTTGGCACGACAATTACGTTAGAAATTATACAATTACGTTGATAAGAGCTTGAGAGCAATTTTATCACAAATTATGAGTGGAAATCAATATCAAAAACATATATATTTCAGACCAGTAGAGAAAAAACAATTAACATCAAATTATTTATTACATTTTATCTGGTCAAAAATCATAACATCAAAAAATATAGAACATACGAATTTTCGAAAAATTATTCTTACAAGGATAAGGAATAACGTCGGGATTAAACTCCGTAGTTTTGAGGGTATGAGCATCAGACCGGCAATCTGAAAGACCTGGGTTCGGATCCCAGCGGAGCTTGAGAAAATTTTTTCACAATTTGTAAATAAAAATCGATATTTAAAAATATTGATTCTAGACCAGTAGACAAAAAACAATTTACATCAAATTATTTAATAATTTCTATAGTTGAAAATTGGTTGTTTGTAAAATTTAAAACCTTCAATGCATTGATGATGTGACGAAAAACCTCTAAATTATAAATATTCCAAAATGAAAATAAAAATACTGAAAAATCTCAGGCATTCGAAGATTTTGAATTTTTCATAAGAAGAACAATTTACAGTTTGAAAATACAAAGTTGAACAATTTTAAATCAAATCTATAAAAATTTAGCCAACTATATTAATATAAATTTTTTCAATCACAAACAGTAAAAGTTAAATCAATTTTCAATTTTCAAGGTCTATAAACTTAACAATGACAAATCTGAAGCCCCTTTATATTAATAAATTTGTGTTGAAGGATAAAAAGAAGGATGTAAAGTGAAATGAGTGCTCTACTAAATTTGTTTTGATTGTTGTTCAAACAAGGTCCAATATTTCCCAATGCTATTTGAGTGGCCAGGTAAAGTGTCTCACGTGTTTTATAGCAGACGTCATGAATATAGATAAAAAAGTTTGAAATAGTTCTAATATTTGTTCGGGAGCTTTAGTAATCGGCGTTGAAGCATATGATCGGATCCAGAAATTCGATAGTAATCACACACAGCTGAACTTCCGATATGTGACAATTTTTTTTATCTATATCTATACTTGTAGATCAATTCTTTTAACCGTTCGATGGAATATTAAGTTAAGACTTTTAAATAATGAAAAAAAAATTAAACAAGATTAAGTTATTTTAAATAATATTGTATATTTTAGAGTTGAAATACTATTAGAGGGTGTCTACTAACCGGAAAAACCGGGAAATAGCCGAGAACTAAAATAAAACCGGAAACCTGAGAATTATTCGGGAATACAAATTCGAGTCCAGGGTCAAATTTAAATTAATTTTTTTTAAATTTTTCAACTTTTGCACACTTTTAAGGAGATGATAAAAATTAAATTATGGACAACAGCGATTTCTGGGAATTTCTGGAAAATTTTCGAGTGATTTAGGTTTTAAAAAAAAGGATTAATTTTATGTCTTGAAGATTTCAAAATATGTCAAAAATGAATCTAAAATATTTTAAGATCACTTTTTAATTTTGCAGTATCTTAAATTTTTTTTAGGAAAGCTGAATTATTTCAAAGGATATTGAAAAGTTTTGAAAAGATTCGAGAATATCTTAAATCTTGAGAAGACTTCGAAACCTTTTTGAAAAATGTAGATTTTCAAAATTTTTGAAAAAATAGCTTTTCAAGATTCCTAAAATCATCGAGAAAAATTTGGAAGATTTTGAGCTAATTAAAAACAAATGTTAGAAAAAAATACGGATTACGTATTTTAAAAGATGTTTGGATGATTTAGAAGTTTATGCAGATTTTTTTTTTTTATTTTTGGGAAGAATTCAAATGATTTAAAAGGTATTTGAAAGGGTGTAAGGTTCTTAAATGATTTGAAATAATTGAAAATTTTTTGAAGATATTAACATTTTTTTCAACAAAATGTGGATTTTCGAAGAGTTCGAAAAAAATTTAGAAGCGCTTTCAAAAATTCGAAAGGTTTCAAGAGAATAGAAAAATTTTCTTAAAATACGTGGGGAATTTTCTAATAATTTTTTATTTTGAAAAATTAATTTGAAGAAAAAATTGGAAATAATTCCCTGAAATCTCCTAAAATTTCAAATAAGAATACAAAAGATTTTAAAACAAAATTTTTGAATTGTGCAGGATTACAATATTTTAGAAAAAATTCTGTTAAATCTAAGAAATTATTAGGAGTTTTGAAAATACTGGAAAATAATATAAAACTGGCATATTTTTCCCTATTTTTATTTTCTCTTCCAGCATATTTTTAATAAAGTCATAATTTTCCGTATGTTGTCACTTATTTCATGAATTACCACAAATTTCATGATATTTCTAGAAAATTTTATAACAATTTAGAAAAAATTATAGTGATTTTAAGATATTATTATAAGCTTTGAGAAGATTAAAAAATAATTTAAAACTTGTAAACATTAAAAAAAATTCAACTTAGATTTCTGAAGATTTCGAAAAAGAAGCTTTTTATTAATAATTATTTTTAAGGTTTCAAGAGGGTACAAAAATGTTTTAAGATTTCTGGGAAAATTGAAAATGATTTTTTATATTGAAAAATTACTTTTAAGGGAATATTTAAAAATAATTTCAAAAAATATCGAACAATTTTCAAAGAAAGGTCCCGAAAATTTTAAGGCATTTTTTTTTATTTATGAAGAATGTTTTCAATTCTAGGCAAAATACGAATCATCTGAAAAGAATCTTAGATGGTTTAGATGTTGATGCCGAATTTATTTTATTTTAGGAAAAATTCGAATCGTTCAAAAGGTATTCAAAGGTTTAAAGGTTTTAAAAAGATTGAAAAATAATTAAAAATTTGAAAATATTTTCAAACCTTTAAACAAACTGTGGAGTTTGAGGATTTGGAAGCAAAATTTAGAAACGTTTTAAGAATTTTGAAAGATTTCAAGAGAATAAAAAAATTTTCTTTAGATTCATGAGAAAATTTCGAATGATTTTTTATTTTGAAAAATTAATTCTGAGAAAAAATTGAAAATGATTGCGTACAATTTCCTAAAACTTCGTATAAGAATATGTATAGAAGATTTTAAAACAAAATTCGTCAATTTAGCAAGAATTTGAGGAATTTATTTTTGAATTTCTGAAATTTATTTTGAGAAGTAAAAAAAGGAAATCAAGATTTGCAAAATTTTAGAAGAAATTGTAGACAGTTTTAGATATATATATATATATATATATATATATATATATATATATAAGTTTTAAAAATATGAACAAATAATTAAAAATGTGTAAAGATTTTTAAAAAATGTAGATTTTTGAAGATTGCGAACAGAAAATTTAGATATAGTTCTTAATTTCTTGAGTATCAGCGATTATTTATTGATTAATTATTGACGAGTTATTTACAACAACAAAATTAATAAAATTATTTATTTTGATAGTAAAGTGAATGTTAAATTAACGATGTTATAAACACCTGTAATTATAATTAAATTTTCGTCATACAAGATTTAAAATATTTTTTGTATTTACTCTTCAATAATTGATCATTAATCAATCGCTAATACAAAAAAAAATAAAAATTATATCTAAGAATAATTTCAAGATTAAGAATACAAAAATTAATTAACGAAAGAAATGTTTATAAAAAAATAACGACTGTGTTAATCATATCTGCGCAGAGTTACTCCACACTATAAATTACAAAAATATTATTATGTTGTAATATAATAAAATATCACATTGCTTGACAAAAACTAGGAAAGAACCAGGAATTTGGTGGATGAAAATTAGTAGACACCCTGATTGATAAAAACTGTTTAATTTATGTTTTTTTTTTTTTATTTAATAAAATTGATTTATATTAGAAAATTTATAATCAGTGGGGGGTTTTTTGTTGTTATTTTATGAATCTATATAGTCTAAAATTGAGGGGCCCACCCTCAAGGTAACATCATATGGCTCTCTTTCGACCCTACTGTCTTGCATCATCTGCGGGGCCTCCTGGCTTTTAGCCTTTGAATAATATTTGAATTGCATAATGTATTCTCAACAGGGGTTATTACCGGATGAAGCAGATGATCTTGTGTGCTCAACGGATTGACTTCCTAAGCCCAAGAATTCACAGATTCCGAAAATGTACTACTTGAGTTGTTCAAATTGTTCATTTTAAAATGCTTCTGATTTAAAATAAACAAAATTTTCAACTTTTCAGTTTTAAAATATAATTTTTGTTTGAATCGATCATACATTCAAGCTTAATAAATAATTTAATATTAACTTTTTTTTGAGGCTCAATTTTAATTTATACAATTTCGAAAACAAATTTCCGATTTGATAAATTTTCAATGCTTCAAAAAATAAAATTGTTTGAATTTTCGCATTCTTTAAGTGCAACTTTCAACGCCTTCCATTTTAAATTGATTAATAATAAACATTTTCAACTTTAATGTAGTTTCTAAAATTTTCAGACTCACTCATTTGGCGACAAGAATCAATTTTAAAAATAAAATGAATAAGGTTAACAATAAATAAGGTTGAAAATAAATTTTACAGGTGTAATATGTAATTCAAAAGCTGTCACTGTGGGACTTAAGCAAATTTAATTGGTAGGGTCAGAAAATATAAAATTTTTGAAAATAAAAAATGGCCTCGCTCTAACTGAAAAGTTAATGACAAGTTGAAAAGCTGAAAAGCTTATACGTGTTATTACAAATAAAAACCTCTAATGACTTTTTCAAATAACAAAAGGTCCTACGTTGTCAGAGTGGGGTCCAATATTTTTTAGTTTTAGAATTAAAAAAATTTCCCTATGAGTGCAAAAAATATGTTTTTTTTTTGTATCTACAGGCTTTAGGATTATATGGCATCAAAAAATAATAACTCACAAAATATAAATTTTGTTTTAAGTTCAAATTTTTTGAAAACTATAGCAGGTCACATGTCTCACTATTTGGGTAATTTTTATTTAAACTTAAGAAAACTTCAGTATTATAATTTGCCTGTATTTAGCATTAAGCAAACAAAAAATTTAATAAAACTTAACCAAATCTTAACAAATGTTATTTTTTCTCGTTTAAAAAAAATGTTAACTCACACAAAAGTGATTTTCGTTTTAATTTTATGTTCTTATTAGTATTTTATTTGAGTTTTTGCTTTTTGAAAATGTTCAGCCCCAGCTATTTTCGATTTTCAAACATTTTTATCTTTGACCCACTCTAATAATTATGATCCCCTGGCACCAAATGCAAAATTTCAAAACATGTCTAAAATCATGGCCAGAGTTCTTTTTGAAAAAAGTACATTTTTGTTTTTCAAAAATTATGAGATGTAGAATTTTGAAACAAGTTGATGGGAAAAACGTCTTTTTAATTTTTTAAATTTAATTTGTTGGATTTCTACATTATAATTTATGATAAAGACTTTTATTTGAAAATTTCTTTCAATAATCAAGCTAATCAATATGTTTTTTATTTTATTTCTTCACATTGCTTACAATTCACTTGAATCAGGAAATTTGGTTTCGGCAAGTGAGTTATTGAGTAAGTCAAAAAATTAGTAGGCATATTGATAAGCTGGATTTTTGAAGGAATTTTATAATAATGGTTTCTATTATACTTCAGAGGGTACAAAACTCTAAAATTAAATTGAAAATTAAAAATAAAGTTAATTTTGAATCAAGTTTGACAATCAGCTTGTTGCAAATTCTATGCATTTTCAACAAAGCAGTTGAATTCTCATCCAAAAAAGATTAATTTTTAACCAAGCAGTTGCATTTTCACCCAAAACGGATAAACTTTCAACCAAAAAGATTAATTTTCTGCCAAAAAAGAAGAATTTTGAACAAAATATATTAATTTTCAACAAGAAAAGATCGAATCTTAATTTGAAATATAAATTTTCAACCAAAAATGGAACAATTACATTTTTCAGGGCAGAAAATTAATTCTCTACCAGAAAAGCAACAAATTTTTAGCAGACAAAAAAAATGTGTTATCAAAAAGAGTTGAATAATTAACCAAATAGTTGAATTTGAAACTGAAAAAGGTGAATTTTCAGATAAAAATTGAATATTTAAATTTTCAGTCAAAAAAATTAATTTTCAACCAAAATAGTCACTGAAAATAGGGTCACGTAAGCGTCACGTAGTGAGGGCTAGGATGGTCCAAAAATGCATTTGATTTTTTTTTCAGAATTTTCATGCATATCGCCCTGAATTTATTTGAATCAACAAAAAAATACATGCGTTTGAAAGAAAATATTTAGAGGTTCCGCAAGTCCCATGAATTTTTAACACGTATTTGCCATAAAAAAAATACGTTTTTGTAAATTTTACACAGAATCATCAATATTATGCGAATCGAGTTAAAACTCAAAATGTTCTCTCTAATATTAGCTCTAGAATACAAATAAATAATTAATTTTTAAATATCCCCAAAAGTTTGTTTTATAGAGTCGAAAAAAATTCATAATAGTCTATTTTAATAATATTGTCTTTGAATAATGCTAGAAAGTTGCGGGATTATTTTAAAATTTTCAGCTTTGCTTTGGCTTTGTAGTTATGGAAAAATAATAAATAAATATTAGAGAAAAATATTTTTTCAACAATCTCTTTTTTGTGAACATATTTTTCTGAAATAAAACAGATATTTAAAATATTCTTCTCTATATGAATCATATTAAATGTTTATTTTCCTTGAAGAAGTCTGCATTAAGAGCTCTTTTGTTTAAATTACTATTCATATTAATACGTATTCTTTGTTCCTAATTAAAAATTCAAAGAAAAGTTGAAAATTTCAGAAATCCCCACAACTTTCTAGTATTACTATAGAAGAAGAAGTAAACAATAAAAGTTTATTTTAATAATTATGTTTGTTGATTTTGATTATTGCCTCGCTCTAACTGAAAAGTTAATGACAAGTTGAAAAAATCGGAAAAAGCGCGATTTTCTAACTTTATTCTAACAGAAAAATTCTATAAACAATAATCAATTGTTTAAAACATTGATTTAAAAAACGGGCCCGAGTGGAGAGTTTTAGATAGTCAGTTTGTGAAGCTTTTCGCCTGGGGTGATTTCTAGAGAGATTGATCAGCGACCTGGGTCTGCGCAGTGTTGCAGAAAGTAATACTTTATGTATTAGAAACTATTTGCTTAAAAAAATCCAAAAAAATTGTAATTAGTGCCAGACACTCGCAAAACCTAGTTTTTTCACTTTTGGGTTATTTTTGGGGACTTTATAAAACAGACTTGTGGGGCGATATTTAACAAACAATTCTTGATTTCTATTCTATGATTTATTGTGGGGGAAAAAAATTGAGATTCAATTCGATTCAACTAATGTTAACGTTTCTGAATAAAATTTAAAACCCGGTTTTTTTTCTTATGGGAAATGCGCTTGCGGAACCTCTAAATACAATTTTGTTGAAAAGCATTAATTTTTTTATTTGGATAAATTGGGGGGAGTTGGGTTACATTAAAATTCGAAAAAAATTGGACCACCCTAATGTGGACGCTCTCTTATTAATAATAGTGAAACTTGATTGAAAATGAGTTAAAAAATGAAAATAAATGTATGCAAATAGAGAATTGTTTGAATGATGTAATTACTGGATGTTCGGGAACTGAAATAGCTGTAGGAACAAGCGCATGTGAAATAACAACATTAACCAGCGTGAGATTTAATCAGAGGCCTCGAGGCGAAGTAGAATGGCATACATGGCTCACTTGTATAGGGTCGGGCTTGTTACTCGTTAGTTGTTGGGTTTTAGTCGCTACCAGGTTATTGTTTCTCTCAGCTTCGTATGACTCCTAACATGCTCAAAGAAGTATCAACACTCTTAATAGCCATCGTAAAATATTTATTGTTTCTTTAATTGCGTCAATATTGTTGTTCCATATCACTGTTTCTTCTTGAGGTGCAGCATTTCTGCTCCAAGTACTGGTGACTGCAGGTTTATTGAGTATACATATCTGCACTAAGGAAAAAAATGGTCGTGAAAAGAACTGTATTCTTGGACACACCTGAAAATTTGGTTGAATCAAAGAAATTTTGGTTAATTCGACAAAATATTCGATTGAACAAACCAATTTTTTTGGTTGAATCAACCAAAAACTAAATCCAGTGGAGTAGTCAGGTACTTTTTTTTGAAGGCCTGGCAGTGCCAGGCTACTTTGTTGTCACACGGAAAAAGTTTCCAAAAGTAACGTAGCCGTTGGCTAAATACGGATCTTAGGTTTATAAATTATTTTAAATAAAATTAATTTCAAGCCGAAATATATTGCATTTTTAACAAAATAGTTGGGTTTTCAACCAAAAAAGGTTTTCTACTCAAAGAGATGAATTTTCAACAGAAAAGACGAATTTGAAAAAAAGAAATTTTTTGAACTAAATAGTTGCATTAACCAAACAGATTAACTTTTCAGTAAAAGCGACGAGTTTTCAAGAATATAGTTAAATTTTTAACCAAATAATAACATTTTCAATATAGAAAGACTAATGATTTCGAAGACAGTTGAATTTAAAAAAAAAATACTTTTCGAGCAAGGAAGACAAATTGTCAACCAGGAAGGATGTTTTTTTTTACCACACAATATGAGTTTTTAACCTAGAAGGACGAATTTAAAACAACATATGATTTTTCATCCAAAAATGATAACTTGAAAAAATAATTAAATTTTCCAAAAATAATTACATGTTCAACAAAATAGTTGAATTTCTAACAAAAAAGTAAAGTTTTTAAGCTAAAAAGCCGAATGTTTTTAAAAAACAGCGGTCTTTCAAATCTAAAAAAATTAGTTTTTAACGAAATATATGAATTTTCTACCAAATAATTGAATTTTCAACCGAAAAGTTGAATTTTCGACAAACAAGATTAATTTTCCACCCGAAGAGACGAGTTTTCAACAAAATAAATTAATTTTCTAACAAACAGTTGAATTCTCAAATTATACAATATACAGGATAAAGTTTCAACCAAAAATGGAACAGTTAAATTTTGAGATAAAAACTCTGACAAAAAAAACTTTGAAAAAAAAAACGAATTATCAACAAAATTGTTCAATTTTCAATCGAAAAGACGAATTTTCTACAATATGATAGAACTTACAATATAAAAGTTAATTTAAAAGCAAATAGTTGAAATTCCAACTTTAATTATGGATCCTCAATAAAAAATTATTGTTCTTACAAAATTGTTCCAATTCAAGACGAATGATCGATTTTTCAAGCAAAACAGATGTCATTTTTGGTTCGGAATTTATCTCGCTTGGTTAAAAATTCTATTATTTTCTTGAAATTTGAACTATTTTGTTAAAAGTAATCTGTTTCGGTCGAAAATTCAACCGTTTTGTTGAAAATTCATCTCTTTGGTTAAAAATTTAATTATTGCATTTTTCCAAATTTATCTTTTTGGTTATAAATCAATTTTTAAGTTGAATATTGAACTCTTTTGCTGAAAATCCTTTTTTGGTCATTCATAATTTTAGTTGAAAATTGCTCTCTTCGGTGAAAAATTTAACTATTTTATTGAAAATTCCTTTTTTTCGTTGTTGGAAATTAATTATTTTATAAAGAGGTAACTATTCAATTGTTGGTTAAAACTCAATATTTTAATTGAAAATTGATCTTGTCTAGTTAAAAATTCAACTATTCCGTTGAAAATTCATCTTTTTGGGTAGAAAATAATTCTTCCTCATTGAAAATTCTAAACTACTTTATTAAAAATGTTTTTTTTTTATTGAAGATTCATCATTTTAGTTGGAAATTCACATCACTATTTGGTAGAAAATCAACCTGCTTGTTGAAAAATCATATAAGCAGGTTGAAAATTTAACTTCTTTGTAGATAAATTGTCTTTTTGTTTTCAAAGTTCAACAATTGGCTGAAAATTCGTTTTTATTTTTTTTTTCTGTAGAAAATTCATCTTTTGGGATTAGAATGTAATTATTTGGTTAATAATTCATCTTTTTTGGATGAAAATTCAATTACTAGGCTGAAAGTTGAATTAAGTAGATAAAAATTCATTTTTTAGGATTCACCTTTTTGGCTGAAGATTTAACATTTTTGATGGAAATTCGTCTATTTTGGTAGAAAATGAATTTTTTATCTGAAAATGTATCGTTTTTTATTTAAAAAATCAACTATTTGTTAGAAAATGCATGTATTTCGTTGAAAATCAGTTTTTTTGGTTAGCAAATTAATTTTGTTTGTTGGAAATTAATGTTTTTCGTTGAAGATTTTACGATTTGGTTGAAAATTCGGCTTTTTGTATAGAATTCAATTGGCTGAAAATTCGTTTTTCTTTCAAGTTAATTCTTCAAACTGAAAATTCGATGATTCCATTTGAGGTTCAAAAAGTATATTTTTTTGTTGAAAATGACCTTTTTTGTTGAAAATGCAAATATCTTCTAAAGAGTTCTTATTTATGGCATAAAACTTTTGTTGTTTTTGGTGGTTGAATTTTAACCTACTTTGTTTGATGATTTGACAATTTGGTTGGTAATGCATCTCTATAGCCTGAAAATTCAACTATTTTGATAAAATTATCTCTTTTGGTCGAAAATTCATCTGTTTTGTTAAAAAATCGTCCACTTGAATTGAAAATTCATCTTTTAATGTAGAAAAGTCATTTTCATTGGTTGAAATTTCATCTTTCTTGGTTGAAAATAAACGTTTTAGTTGCAAATTTAGCTGCTTTGAAAAAACTCATCTTTTCGGCTTGACAATTGAATAATTTGTTTAAAAGTTCAACTTTTTGTTGAAAATGCAATATATTTCGACTTGGAATCTTAAGAATTGAAAGCGTTATATATTGAATTCAAAATATGTTATCTACATTGATTTTAGGTCAAGTATTCTGTTCCGGCCAAATATGTCGGATTTTAATTTTCTCTTCCGGCTTATTTCATCGTGTACTAAATTGAATTCCAAAGAATTTGTTATGAATTCCAAACTATTTATCATTAATTCCAAACAATTATAGAATAATTGCAACGAGTTAAAAAATCGACGCCTGCAAAAATATGTTGGACAATAGAAAATTAAAGGGTGGTCTTGAGTCTTGATCACTGGTGGAGGTTATGTGTCATCTGTATATATCAGAATCCCTTGCCGGATTTCAATTTTCTTTTCCGGTATATTTTTATTAACGTCATAATTTTCCGTGAATTATCATAAATTTCCACAAATTTCCACGAATTTCGAAAAATTTCATAAATTTTCACAAACTTCTTAAATTTTAACAAATTTAATAAATTTTAACAAATTTATGAAATTACAATTTCATAAATTCTAAGAGATTTCACAATTTTTCCAAAAATTTAATCGACAATAATGATAAATTTCCATAAATTTTAGAATATATGGTAATTCATCAAACAGTTCATACATTTTTTAAATTATGGTAATGGATGCAAATATACGGTAATTTACGGGAATTTCAGAAATTCATAGTAATAGATCTGTAACTTTTGTTAACAGTCACAGGGGTGCCTTTCCGCCCCCCACGAGATATTGGAAAGGGTTAGTGGTAATATTTCTGTAACCAGTCACAGGCGTGCCTTGCCGGAAGAGAAAATTAAGATCCGGCAAAATATGCCGGAAGAGAAAATTAAAATCCGGCAACATGTGCCGGATCCGTATACACTACGTTAATTTTATTTAAAAGAATTGGGGGTAATTGGGGGTAAGAGAAAAACTAAACTTGTCGGCGAGGGGCGGGGTTGGGGGGGGGGGGGATATTTGTAACTTACCCCAAGTAGGGGAGCAGGTCAATACAAATTAAAATATCAAAATACCTCGAGCCCAGCTTATTATTCGTTATTAGAGAATTCTAATTTTCCTCGAGCAATTTTCTCCGGCGCGATAGTTTCTTTGGAAGCCAAAGTCGAATTTAAGTGTGGGCAGGTCGATGCGTGCTTCTTGAGAAAAATACAGTGTACTCTGCGGTGTGGGCGCTAAGTTAAGGTTATAGCGGTGAAGTGCCGCGGAAATGAAAATCACCGTGAGCGAGACACGTGGACAAGGGGGTGGCTCTCGGGGTTGGGGGATCCGGGGTTAGCCAGGCTTGGGCGGGTGGTGTGCGGTGGAAACACGCGAGCGATCCTCTGATCCCCTCGTGAGATATCGGCCGCTCACTCACGCGTCCGCCGGCCCTTGCAATGCAGCGTGCCCAGCCAGTTGCCTAACACCAACTCGCTTAACGTCGAGTTGCCTAACACCAAGTCCTTTTGCCTTATAACTTATCTAGCTTTTACACTCTACTATAGCTTTCACTCCCTCGATTCGCTGGTCAGTCTTCCAAGTTCAGGGCTGGGGAACTAAATCAAAACTGTATACAATCTAAATTTAAATCAGTCAAAATTTGACTGATCAAATTAATCAGGCATGCTTTGCGTGAAAGACGAGTCATTTCTACTGATGAAACAGTCGTTTCAACAGATGAATCAGTCAATATTGCAGACTGAATTAAATGGTTACTTGAAATGACTGATATTCGGTCACTAGAAGTGACTGATTGGTCTGCTATGATAAAATTTCAAAATTATTCCTAAATAAAAATTCTTCATTAAATTCCAGTACGAATTTTGGGGGAAAGGGGTTATTTGCACCGAACTTTCGGTACCATGATTCAGATCATGTTTCAGTACGAATTGATGATTTTTCCGGTAAACGTAGTCCCTTTGTTTAATAAATGATTAAAATTAACCGTAGTTGACTGGTTAACACATTGAAAGTTACGGATTAAATCAATAAAAATGACGATTTAATTTGTGAAAGTTACTGGTTATATCATTCAAAATAATTAGAAACATTCGTCTTTATTGGTAGAAAATAAATGTTCTTGGTTCAATATTATTCATCTTTTTGAGTGAATTCACCTTTTTTATTTAAAATAGAAATATTTTCTGGTTGAAATATCAACTGTTAAATTTTTTTATTGGGAATTTCTATTTTTGGTTGAAAAATCTGCTACTTGGTGAAAGATGAACTGCTTTGTTCAAAATTCATTTTTCGGTTAAAGATTCATCATTTTAGTTTGAAATCATTATTTTTTTGTTTAAAAATTAATTTTTATAACTGGAGATTCAACTTTTCATTTTCTAAAAATATCTTTCTTAGAATTCATCTTTTTGGTTGAAAATTTTATTATTTGGTTGAAATTTTTGTTTTCGAACATTTTTTATTTTTTCATTTTTTAAATTAATTTTGTTAATTAAAATTCGTAATATTCCACTTCTAATTGAAAATTGTTTTTTTTTTTAAATTTAAAAAGGCAACTATTTGGTTGATAATCCAACTATTTTGTTGAAAATTCGATTTTTTTTGTGTTGAATTTCACTGGTTTTGTTTTTATTAAAATATTTTTTTTTGTTGAAATATTAACTGTTTTTTTTTAAACTAAAAACTTGTTTTTTTTTGAAAATGGATCTTTTATAGCTGAAAATTCAAGTATTTGATTCGAATTTAATGTATTTTGGTGAAAAATTGTCTTCACTGGTAGAAAATAAATCTTTTATAATATCTAATAAATCATCTTTTTGATTAAATTCAACGGTTTATGATTTAAAATTTAAGTATTTCATGGTTAAAATATCAAATATTTTTTATTCAAAATTGAAATCTTTTTTGACTCAAATATTAGCTATTACATTTTTGTGTTGAGAATTCAACTTTTTTTAAGGAATACTTTACTATTTGGTTAAAAGTTTAACTACTTTGTTAAAAATTAGTTTTTTTATTGAAGATTCATCATTTTAGATGAAAATTCATTTCTTTGGTTGAAAATTTAACTATTTTGATGAAAATTCGTTTTTGTTTTGTTGGTCATTAGTTTTTGGTCTGAAAGTTGAACTGCTTGTTCAAAAATTCTTTTTTTTAAATTAAAGAATCATCATTCTAGTTCAAAATTATTATATTTTTGATTGAAAAATAATTTTTTGAACTTGAAATTTATCTTTCAATTTTTTTTCAAAAAAGATTTTCTTTAGTTTAAGAAATATAATTGGTTGAAAATTTATCTCCTTTCTTAAAAATTTTATTATTTGGTCAACAATTAAATTATTTCATTGAAAAACTTTTTTTTTCATTGAAAATTCATTTTGTTAATTAAAATTTTTACTATTCTTATTTTGATCGAAAATTTCAACGAAAATTTCAAAAGTTTCAACTTATATATCAATTGTTATTGTTTTAAAACAAAATTTTTTTTTCTTATTGATATGAATTTTATTGTTTAAAATTCAAATATTTGATTGAAATTTTATGTATTTTGTTGAAAATTCAAATCATTTTTGGTTGAAATATTAGCTATTACAGTTTTGTGTTTAGAATTCAACTTTTTTTATTGAATATTTTACTTCTTGACTAAAAGTTGAACTGCTTTGTTAAATTTTTTTTTTTTTCTGTTCAGGATTCATCATTTTAGATGTGAATTCATTTCTTTAGTTGAAAATTTAATTATATGGTTGAAAATTTGTTTCTTTTTCGTTTAAAAATAAATTTTTTATCTGAAAGTTTTATGTATTTCATTTCTGGTTGAAAGTTGATCTTCTTTCGTTGCAAATTCATCTATTTGGTTGAAAATTTATGCAATTTGTCGATACTTCATGTTTTTTGGTTAAAAATTATTCTTCTTTGCGCAAAATTCATTCTATTTTCTTTGAAAATTTAACTACTTGGTTAAAGGCTTTATTATTATATTTGAAACTTTACGTATTCTATTAAAACTTCGTCTTTATTGATAGAAAATAATTTTTTTCGCTGATAATTCATCTTTTTGGTTGAAGATTCATGATTTTACTTGAAAATTTATCTCTTTGGTTTGGAAGTTTAATTTCAAAAGAAATGATATGTTTTTTTTTTGTTGAAAATTAATTTTTTCAATTGCTAATTGAACTATTTCTTTTTTGGCTGAAAATTGATTTCTTTAGTTGCAAATTCAACAAAATCTTTTCAAAGTTGACATTTTGTCTTTTTTGGTTATTGATATGTCATTTAAGTTGGAAATTAATCTAATTGGTTGAAAATTAATCTTTTCCAGTTGAAAATTCATTTTTTGTTGTTGTTGAAAATGAATATTTTCTGATAGAAAATTAATGTTCTTGTAGGAAAATTATTTTAGTAGAAATTAAATTACTTGCTTGAAATTTAAACTGCTTTGTTAAAAATTCATTCTTCTTGTTGATGATTTTTCATTTTAGTTGAAAATTCATCTAATTCGCTGAAAATTTAACTATTTTTTTAATCTTCTTTAGTAATTTTTTTAGTTTAAAATGTATCTTTTTCGGTTGAAAATTCAAATACTTGGTTAAAAGTTGAATGAATTTGTTATTATTCATAATTTCAGTTCAAGGTTTATGTATTTCGTTGAAAATTTAACTATTTTGACTGATTTTATCAGTGAGTCAAATTAAGTGATTTAAAAAGTCACTTTTCACTGATTTGTCAGTCGTCGAAACCGTATTATTTCTATCAGTCAAAGTTGATTTCGAATCAGTCACTTTTGACTAATTCAAATTTGGAATGTAGACCTAATTTTTATAAAATTTCAGGGCAGTCTTGTTCTAAATCTAAGCAATATACCTTCTCATTCTAATAAGTTGCTTTCAAGTAGAGTTATATGGGCCACGAGGTATTCGGAACTGGGCAGATAAGATCGGAAAGGGATTTAATGATCCGCTGTTAACTATGTGATTTAACGATCCGTATTAAGGGCATTGTTTTTTAAATGACCCCAGTTAAAAAGAGAATTTTTTCGATCGGACTCAAACTTCAGTAAGTCTAGTCTTATTCAATTGCATTCAGTGGAAAAATGTTGCTATTGGGATAATTATTTACCGATGAGGTTACGGTAAAATTTTTGTTATAAAATAAATTTCATTTTGTTGTTTTAATTTCACCCTTTTTATAAAATTTCTGTCTAGGCTTACAGGAAAACTGACTTTTTTCCCTTTCAGAATCTTAAGGTGAACAATTGTGATAATAATTACTTGTTTATGAAGATAAGCAATGATTTAGCTAGAGTATTTAATGTTTATTTTCTGATAATTTTTTTTCTAAATGTTAGAATTAAAAAAAAAGTTAAATTTATATTTGAAGGGTGGCAGTACAGAACTAAATAACCCAAAAAAATGGGAATTTATTAAAAAAGCGAAAAAAAATCTGTACAATCGAAATTACTATTTAAAGATAGAACAAATTTCCACTTCCGAGCCGAAATGTTTCTAAATTTAGCCCAAGAAAGTTTCATAAAAACAAGTTATTTAAGTTCGAGGAAATCAATTGGAGAATTGACTATCTCAGAGTGATACTAACCTAAAATTGAACCACGATTAACTGCGGATTGCGATAAAAAATTAAATTTGCAGTTTAAGAATCATATAAAGTCATGTCTCCTGAGATATTAAGTTTCTGAATATGGGTATGTAAAGTTTCAAGTAAGAAATTTAGCCAATTTCGAGAAAATGGGTGTGGAATTTGACAATCTCGAAGTGACAATAACTAAAATGTAGACCATGCTCGACTGCGGATTGCGATGAAAAATTCAATTTTTAGTTTCAAATTATATTATGATTCCAAGATATTAAATTTTTGAACATGGATATGTGAAGTTTCAAGTCAAAAATTTGCTAATTTCGTGAAAATGGATGTGGAAGTTGGCAATCTCAAAGTTACACCTAAAATTATACCCGGCTTGACTGCGGATTGCGATGAAAAATTCAATTTTCAATTTTAGAATTTTAGAAAATGGATATGTAATTTGACAATCCTCAAGTGACACTAACCTAAAAATTAACCAGGCTTGACTGCGGATAGCAATAAAACATGCTAAATTAGAATCCGTCGAAATTTGACTGATTAAATTAATCAAGCATGCTTTGAATGAAAAGTCAGTCATTCATATTGACAAAACAGTCATTTTAACAAATAAATTATTCAATATTGTTGACTGAATCAGTTAGTCAATCACAGTGACTTATTTCCAGTCAATGCAAGTTACTGTTTTGTCTACTATAATAAAATAGTACAATTATTTCTAAATTTAAATTCCTGTTAAATTCTTATAACAGATGAAACAGTCAAAGTTTTTAACAGAAATATTCAGTCAATCAAAGTGATTGAATCTCATTAAGTGGAAGTGACTGATTTGTCTGCTATAATAAAATAGTAAAATTATTTCGTAATTAAAATTCCTACATTTCAATGAATACCATTAAGCCATTTTCCTTGCGGGGTAGGCGTGACTCTACCCGATTCGGGTAGTGTTTCTAGGTGGATAGTTTCTTGTAGTAAATAATTAACAGTGTGGGCTCACCACACCCACGACGGGCCAACAGCACGCAGTATCCCGAACGTTCACCCATCCAAGTACTAACCGCGACTAACACTGCTTAACTTCAGAAAATTACTAATTCAATTAATGAAAGTCACTGATTGCGTAATTCAAAATGACTTTGTTTTCATTATTCAGAATTGTTGATTCGGTCAGTGGACGTTACTAATTAGATTAATTTGTCTTTATTAGTAAAAAATAAGTTTCCTTTGTTCAGAATTCATTTTTTTGTTGAATTCTACTCTTTTTCATTAAGAATGAAAATATTTTGGGTCTGAAATATCAATTATTACATTTAACTTATCATAATTAAACTTATCATAATCATGATAATTTAACTACTCTGCGTTAAATTTTTTTTCCGTTAGTGAATAATTTAAAAAAATAAAAATTGATCTATTTAATTTCTGGTTCAAAATTGATCCTCGGTAGTCGAAAATTCAACTCTTTGTTTGAAACTTTATGTATTTTAATGAAAATTCGTCTTTATTCATATAAATAAATTTTTTGTTAGCTAAAACTTTATCTTTTTGATTAAAAATGCATGCTTTTACTTCAAAATTTCTCTCTTTGGTTGAAAGTTTAATTTAAAAAGAAATTATATCGTTTTTTCGGCTAAAATTTAATTTTGTTAATTGAAAATTTAACCATTCCTTTTTTTACTGAAAATTGATTTTTTTTTGCAAAATCGACTATTTGGTTGAAGATTCTCTTTTTTCAAATGAGAATTTCGTCTTTTTGGTTAATGATACGTCATTTAAGCTGAAAATTAATCTATTTGGTTGAAAATGAATCTTTTCAGTTGAAATTTAACATTTTTGGTCAAAAATGCACCTTTTCTGATAGAAAATTAATCTTCTTGGTGGAAAATTGTTTTTTTTTTTTTAAATTGAACTACGTGGTTGAAACTTGAACTGCTTTCTTAAAAAATCATTCATTTGTTAACGATTTGGTCATTTTAGTGAAAACTTCATCTGTTTCGTTGAAGAGTTAACTTTTTTTTTTATTCCAGTTAAAGGTTTATGTCTTTCGTTTAAAATTCAACTATTTTGTTAATTTTTTTTTTTACATAAAAACTGACCTTTTTTAGATTATAATTCAACAGATTTGATAATGTAAAACGACTGATTTTATCAGTGAATCAAATTAGGTGATTTCAAAAGTCACTTTCGACTGATTCTAATTTAGAGTGTATAAATTATTTATAGTTTTTCCGCCTGGGCTGTTTTCCCCATTAAAAATAATTTTTTAAATATTTTGTTCTAATTTAATTTATATTTTGACTAATACCAATAGCATGTTTCTCTGGATTTTGGCAAAGTATTTAATAATTCGACGAACGAAATAAATATGATAAATTCTCAATTAAATCTAAATTCCTGGTCCTAGTAGGGTCATATATAAGCGTAATAAAAGTGTTTGGTTTTTTTTATTCATAATCATCAAGAAATATGCCGTAAAACTGCTGAAACGACACAAATATGGGTACGAGTTGACGAACATTCACTTTTGTTGCGATTATATAGCGCCGTAAAACTACTTTTATTACATTTGCTCTGGTAGCCTTCAAATATTGCTTAAGCAAGGCAATAGCTATAACCTGATAACACATTTTTGATCAATGAATAAGAGGATTTGATTCTAAAATTTCTAAAATTTTATCCACAAAGGACCCCGCAAATTTCTTATGGAAATTATACGCAGTTAATCCTGGGATATCACACCGTTGTATATCATCGTGATTTTTTTTACTATATTAGGCTATAAATCTCTATGGCTCTGGAATAAATTCATTTTTTGTTTCTAAAAGTGTTTCTTTAGATTTAAAACCTTGTTTCGACTCCTATTACTGAAAGATTCATAAATTCCCAGAAACAACAGAAAATGTTGAGTTTGTAACAAAATACAAAAATTTTTAGCTGAAAAATATCAATTTTCAACCATAGAGTTGAATTTTGAAACTACCTGTTTTGTGAAAAATTCATATTTTGAGTTAAAAAAAATTTTTTTTTTGTATAAAATTCGTCTCTTTCGGTAAAACATTTATTTTTATGGTCAGAAATACAACTGGCTGAAAAGTAATCTTTTTTAGTGAGGATTCAATTATTTTATTAAAAATTCCTCTTTTTTTTAGATGAGTTGAACTGTTTTTGATTTAGAATTAAAAAATTTTTTTGGTTGAAATATCAATTATGCATGTTAGACAAGGTTTCTTTATGTCCTAATGGCTATTTATTATATTTATGGACAAGAGTCTGAGAATGGCCCTCTTCGACGAAGAAGGTGTTGATCTCGAGACAGTGAGGGTACGTGGGTTAGCGTTCGCAGATGATGAGGTTGTTAGGGGCCGTACATAAATTACTTAACGGATAATCGACCCTCTCCCCAACCCCCCCCCCCCTCCCCTCTGTAACGAACATTAACAAAATATTTCTATCCCCCCCCCTCTTGCTGTACGTAATTTATGGTTTCCAGAAATAATAAGATATGGGACTTGAAACTAGAGGAAATTTATTGTATTTAAGATAATACATGCTTTCCAGGGTGAAAACTTCATTTAAAATTTTAAATTTGCAAATTCATTTATTTGAAACAAAAAAGGTGACTTCTCTACGATAAAAGATTACTTCTTGAGAAAATACTTAAATTTTCTATAATTAAATTCTCTACAAAACACTTAAATTTTCAACGAAATAGTTCAATTTTCAACTTTAAAAGATAAATACGCAACGAAAAGGGTAATAGTTGATATTTCAACCAAGAAGGATGAAATTAAATCAAAAACGAAATGAATTTTCAAATCAAACAGGCGAATTTTCAACAAATATAGATCTTTCAGTAATGAAATAAAAATAGTTCACCTAAATTGTTGAACCTTGAAGCCAGAAGACAAATTTTTTGTACACAAATTGAATTTTCAACTAGAAAAATATATAAATTTTCAGCAAAAAAATTAGTTTTCAACAAAATAGTCCAATTTTTAACCCAAGAGATAAAGCTTCATTAAAAGAAAATCAACAGAATAATTTCACTTTTACCCACGCAGTTAAATTTTCAATTAAAAAAGACTAGTTTTTAACTAAATAGTGAAACTTTAAACAAAGAGATGAATTTTCAACTAAAAATATCCATCTTCAACATAAAAATAATTTCTTATCAAAGTGTTTCAAACAAAATAGTTTAAATACGAAGTAAATTTTCCACGAAGATACTTGAATTTTCAACCCAATAAGACGAATTTTCAATAATAACAGTTGAATTTTCAAAAGGGATGACTTTTAAGAAAAATTATTCAATTTTCAATCAAACAGTTGCATTTTCAACCAAAAAAGATTAATTTTCTACTAAAGCAGATGATTTTCTGAATCAGAAAGACAAATATTAAAAAATATAATTGCATTTTCATCCACAAAATATTTTAATTGATTTTTCAACACAAACTGTGAATTTTTCACAAACGTTAAAATTTTCCACGAAATAGTTGAATTTCCAAACAAAAAAGTAGATTTTTGGATCAAAAAGGATGACTTCTTAACAACTTTATTGAATTTTCAACCAAACAGTTGCATTCTTATCAAAGAAATATGAATTTTCTAATTAGATAGATGAATTTTTTAATAAACAAGATAAATTTTCAACAACAAAAATAGTCGAATTTTGATCCAAAAAATATTTGGATCGATTTTTCATCACAACATGTGAATTATTCTCAAAGGTGAATTTTCTACAAAGTAGTTGAATTTTCAACAAAAAAGTAGATTTTTCGATCAAAAAGGATGTCTTTTTAACAAATCTATTGAATTTTCAACCAAAGAGTTGTATTCTTATCCAGGAAATATGAATCTTCTACTGAGACTGATGAATTTTTAGATAGAAAAGATAAATTGAAAAAAAATCGAATTTTCATCCAAAAAAGATTTCAGGTGATTTTTCATCAAAACAGTTGAAATTTGGAAAAAAGGGATGACTTTTCAACAAAATTATTGAATTTTAAACCAAAACGGTTGCATTTTCATCCAAAAAGAATCAAATTTCTACTAAAGCAGATGAATTTTCAAAGTAAAAAGAGAAGTTGAAAAAAAATAGTTGGATCTTTATCCAAAAAACATTTCAATTGATTTTTGAACACCAAAATATGAATTTTTCTCAAAATGTAAATTTTCGACGAAATAGTGGAACTTTCCAGCAAAATGATTGAATTTTTAACAAATCTGTTAAATTTTCAAATAAATAATAAAATATACAACCAAAAAGATAATTTTCCGGAAGAAGCAATTGCAAAAAAGAAATATAAATACAAACCAAATAAATTACTAACAAGAATGTTATATCAGGGTTACCGCAAAACTTAATTTTAAAAATTCTCTCATTTTTCCCTAACCAATTTTTCATTTTCCCTAACCATTAATATTCAAAGACCAGAATATTACATTTGTAACATTTTAAACCTAGGATTTTTTATAAACGGAATAAAAAAATTTTCAAATACAAATTAAAAAATTTCAAATTTATTCCGATTGGCAGTTATTCAAAGTTGGATAAATTCTCTGACTTTTACCAGATTTTTTCTTCTAAATCCCTGACTTTTTAGAATATTGTCATTGGCTAGGTTCGTTTTTTACTCGGCACTTTTCTTTGGCGCGTCAAATTCATAAAAATTATATTCATATTATATTATTTATATTTATTTATATATTATTATTATAAAATTCATATTAAATTTATGTACAATTTCTGCGAGTTACTTGTTTCATTTGTGAATTTCCGAGAATTACGTACATGAATGAAGGACCCCCCAGGCGGAAATATTATATATAGTTTATATATAGTGTGAAGTATTATATATAATATTCATTTGTTTTATATAAAAAATGTATAAAACAAACGAATATTATATATAATACTTCACACTATATATAAACTATATATAATATTTCCGCCTGGGCCTCCCCCCTTCCGTAACAAATCGTAACAAAATCTCTTGACACAGTCAGCAATTTTTGATTTTAAAAACTGCTAACGCCATCGTTTATGACTCCTTTTTATCTTCCAGTTACATTTTTGATCATCCCGAACTTTTTATTTTCTCCGAGATATCACACATTAAACATTTCAGTTCCACAATGCATTATGGAACAATGCAAGGCAAAGAGAAACTGAATGGTTAGTGTGTCATATCTCGGAGGGAAAAATTCGTTTCGGGATGATCAAAAATGTAAATGGAAAATAAAAAGGAGTGCTCAACAATGGCGTCAGCAGTTTTTAGAAAAAAATTGCTGATCGTGTTATATTGCCTCAAATATGGCTAGAAATAGCCTGACGTATAGGAAACATTTGGATGACGGATTCGGTTTTAGGACACTAAAATCCTTCGGGGTCACATATTCCGGCTTATGGGTTTAAATTTTGTCGGCCTGTGTAATGTGAAAATACTGGATCCGCCTTTGAGGAAAAGTCAGGAAAAGTCAGAGAATTTCAAAATTGAGATTTTGTAACAACCCTGAAATACTAGTTCAGAAGAATCTTCTGATTTTGATTAAAAGAATTTCTTCCAATTTCGAACGAAATTAGCCAATAAGCTTGGAACACATGAACACATCTGTGCTAAGATTTCCTTTCGACTGTATTATTGTTGGAACAGTGAAAAGGCTGCAGAAAGAAATCGGGTTTAGGTATGATAGATCGGGGAATTCGGTTGACAGCATGACGACTTAAGCGTTTGCGAAGGGTGGACCGGATCGAACGCCCTATAGAGAATTTCAGATCTTTTCAGACCCCATGGTCTGGAGTCGTGATGCTAGAGGCTAGTTGGGAAACTATTGTTAAGAACGATCCAACCAGATTTTGAGAGAAAAAAATTCACCCTCCTTCAAGCTCCGCCCTGCAACTTGTATATGGATTCCAACCAATGAGTAGACCAATCACAAGCTAGATACTCAAACTCAAGAAAAAAATTTGAGCCTATTTCACGGGTTTCCCAGTGGAAAATTAGGCTTTGTCTAATCGTCCCGAAAAATTGGGGGAGTTGGGAAAGAAGATGGACTAGCCAAGCACTAGAGACACTTCGTAAAAATTACATTTTTCCCGGTTGAATTTTAAGCATTGATAACAATGATGATTCAATATAAATGGCTTCAATATAAATTGTAAATTTCACAGCCCGAAATGCTCTCAAAATAGGGGAAATTGGGTGATTTTTCGAGAAAATACAATAATAAATTTTTTGAGGTAGCATTAATGTAGGTACCACATTCCTCAGATTTCAAGTCGAAATGTATAGCATATTGAGAAAAAACAGTGGAATTTTTAATCACAAAAGATGAATTTTCAACCAAGGAGTTAAATTTTCAAGAAAAAAATACGAATCATAATCATTCGAAAGGCATACGTTTTTTTCTTTTTTAAAGTCGGATGTTCAACAAAACATTTGAATTTTCAACAACAACAAAATTAAATTTTTTACCAAATAATAGAACTTTGAAGGAAATTAGATGAATTTTGAACCCAAAATATAATGTAGTATTTTAAAATAAAAATAATTAAATTGGGGGAGTTGAAAAAGGGGATGGACTAGTCCCGAAAATTCGGGACGCCTAGCCAAGCTTATGAAAAATATTGGACTAGGCATCTTGAATTTTGGGACGACGAGACACGTCGGGGAAATAATGAAATTTTTCACCAAATAGTCAAATTTTTAACCAAAAGAGATTATTTTTGAACCCAGAATATAATAGTAGTATTTGCAAATGAAAATAATGAAATGTTTTACTAAACATTAGAATTTCTCACCCAAAACATAATGGAAGAATTAAAAAAAAAACTTATAAAACAAAATGATTTTTTAAGAAAATAGTTAAATATTCAAGAAAATAATGAAATTTTCCACCACAAAGTCGAATTTTTAACCCAAAATATAATAGTAGACTTCCCAAATGAGAATAATTAAAATTCAATCAAAAAATATGACTTTTTATGAGGAAGATATGAATTTTGCATCCAAACTACAATATAGTCATTCCAAATTAAAATAATCAACTTTCACAAAAAAATGTCTTTTTAAGAAAATAGTTGAATTTTCAATAAAAAAATGTAATTCTCATGCAAATAGTAGAATTTTTAACCAAAAGAGATGAATTCTGTACCAAAAATAATATGACAGGAGACTTTTTATTAAAAGTAATTAACTTTCAACTATAAAAGATTAATTTTAAACCAAAAAAGAATAATTTTCAACCAAAAAAGATTGATTTTCAACCAAAAAAGATGAATTTCTACAAAAAGATGAATTTTATATTTAGAAAGACGAGGTGTAAAACAAAACAGTTGGTAATAGTTAACTCTTCAATTAAAAAGAATTAACTTTCAACCTAAAAGGATGACTTTTTAAGAAAATAGTTAAATATTCAACAAAATAATTAAATTTTCCTCGAAATAGTAGAATTGTTAACCAAGATAGCTGAATTCTGGAACAAAAATATAACAATTATATGGACAATACTTTTCATAATTAAACGATTTATTGCATTTTCAACGCTTTTAGGCCAATAGCTACCTCAGCTTATGAAAACCTACAAAAATTAGGAAATTTTTTTCGGGGATGAGACTTGAAAAATAAAAAAATAAACAATTTTCTTTTGGATTTCATGAGATTATGTCAATATATCCGTAGACTTCAAAGGATTCCAAGAATTTTCACATGATTAAAAAAATTCATGATTAAATTAATTGTAGGATTAAGAATTTAGAATTTGTTTAGAATTTGTGGGATAAAAGTTGTCCAAGTTATCTATGAGAAAATATTTATAATTAAATATATAATTAAACATTTTTTATAAAGTGTCCTACAAAAATTTTTAATAAGTTTTAAGAAGCCATATTAGACATTATAATACAGTAAATAAATAATACTGAATAGTAAATATAGTAAAAATTCAACTAATTAAATAAATACTAAGGTTATTAACTGATGCATTAGTTATTTCATTAATTTCATTTATTGAAATAGGGAATAAAATCCTTCAGATAAAATGAATGTGGGTACGTGAATTTTCAAGAAAAAATGAGTTTTCAATAAAACAGTTTAATTTTCAATCCAAAGAGGGAAATTTCCAAACCAACCTAATAATATTAATTTTTAACAAAAAAGGTTACTTTCGAACAAATAAATGAATTTAAAAATCAAAAAGGATGACTTTTATACAAAATTGATAAATTTTCTAGTTGAAGAGACAAAATTTGTTTCAGAATACATGAATTCTTAACTGAAAAATATAATTAATACATAAATAGTTGATTTTTTAACTGAAAGAGATCAATTTTTAATCAAATAGTTGTATTTTCAACTGAAAAAACATAAATTTTCATCGAAAATGAAATAGTTTTTGCAGCTAAAACACGAATTTTCAATTTAAAAAATGAATTGTCAACAAAATAGTTTAATTTTCAACGAAAGTGATGCATTCTTTAATAAAATGATCAATCTTAAACTAAAATAGATCAATTTTGAAATAAAAAAAATGTATTTTCAACCAGAAAGATTTATTTTCTACCAAAATATACGAATTTTCAACTGAAAAAGATGTTTTCAACCAAAAATGATTACATATTTAAATTTGAAGTTGAAAAAATTAATTTTCAAATAAAAAAAAACTAATTTTCAACAAAGTGATTGATTCATGAACAAAAACAGATCAATTTTCGACTAAAAAGTTGCATTTTTAACAAAGAAGAAAAAAATAATTTTTAACAAATGAGAATTTTTAAGTCGAAAAGACAAATTTTCCACAAATACGTCAAATTTTCAAAATGGAAATATGAATTTCGGATGAAAAAGTTTATTTTCAACCAAATATTCAATCTTTAAACCCAAAAAGTCGAATCTTCAACCAAGAAGGATGGCTTCTTAACAAAATAATTGAATTTTCAACAAAAAAATTTAATCGACAACCTAATAATAAAATATTTGACTAGAAATGGTGAATTCTCTACTAAAAATGTAGTGGTAGACTTTTCAATTAAAAATAAATAATTTTCAACCAAAAATGGTTGGATTTTCTCATTGGGTTCTATTAATTCAGTTCGCATTTTAGTAATCATTTTAGTTTATCATTCGTAATATACTTCAAAAATATTAGCTTAGAAAATATAAAATTTTGCTGATAAAATAGTGTTAATTTTTCACTGCACACTTTTTGACTTCGGACTGCACCCTGTTTGTGTCAGTTGTTTACTCATATTATCATTATTCAAATAATTCTTAAGTTTCACTTTTGACGAAGAATATGAACCAGTAAAATATTTCTAGCCATAAATTCGTTTGTGTAGGATCATTTACATCAAAAAGGTTCACGAAAAGAAGGTGTCAATCTCGAGACAGTGAGGGTACGTGGGTTAGCGTTCGCAGATTATATGGTAATATATATGGATTATATGGCAGAGTCAATCGAAGACTTGCAAAGATTGCTCAGCAAACTAAACTAATGAGTCTAAACTGATGAGAGAATAAAACAAGTTGATAAGTACGTATATCTCGGTAGCTTATTCACTAGTGACGGAAAGATAGATGGGCAATTATATAGGCGTATAAACGGGGCTGAGAAGGTTATCGGTAGGACAGGGCCCATTATCAGAAGTGAAAATAATTAAGTGAGTAAGGATTCGTAAGATATCCCGGACTACCCCCCCCCCCCAAAAAAAAGCCTTACTTGATTAAATGATGAGTTGTAGAAGAATCTTAAAATTGGCAACAAGTTGTTGAAGGTGAGGAGAGAATAACGATACTCTTAAACTGCAGGAAAGTTAAAAGGGTAAAAGAGTGGAAAATGGGGTAGCGTATACTCTTATAGGGATGATCGAGGGTTAACCAAGCTTTCAAGCTTTCAAGTAAAGCTTGGATTGCATGTTCTGGTGCAATGAGTGTCGTGCTCTCACCCTTCGCGTATAGCGCTCGCCTGCTTCTATTAATTCGATTATAATGAGATTTTAAGTGAAATTCAAGTTATCCTCAGAAGCTGCGTGATGCGCGACTAAGCTTTCCTTTTGAAAGCTAAGCCGCGGATAAGTCGAAGGTATTTACTAAATTGAGTGTTATTCAAGACATTATTAAACTACTAATTACGTATATTATTATTTACAAGGAAAAAATCTGTCCTATAAAAAGTACAGAACTCAGTCCTGTACTGTCTATGAAATTTGGATAATTAAACAAAATTTTTTTTACTGGAATGTGTAAGACGGTCTGGGAAAATGTGAGGGATTCTCAAACAAATAAGAAAAGTCATGCTGCGAAACAGACACTAGAAAATTAGTTTTTAACTGAAAATATAACTATTCCACTTTTGTTGGAAAATTTCTTTTATAGTTTAAATTTTCAAAACTTGGGTGAAAATTTATATTTTTCGATTAAAAATTCAACTGTTTGGTTGAAAATTCATGTATATTGTTGAGAATTCGTCTTTTTCGATAGAAAAATAATCTTCTTGGTTAAAAAAGAATCTTTTTATTTTAGAATTCAATTACCTACTTGATTAAATGTTGACCTACTTTGTTAGAAGTCTATTTCTTTTTTTTTAAGATTCATAATTTTAGTTTAAAGTTTATCTCTCCGGTTAAAATAGTTATTTTTAATGAAAATTGATATTTTCTAGTTGAAAGTTCAACTATTTGGTTCAAGATTCATGTTTTTTTTTTAAATTCGACTTTTTTTAGAGAAAAAAAAATTTTGTTGGAAATTAATCCTTTTTGCTTAAAAATGCAACCGCTTGATTGAAATTTAATATGTTTTGGTTGAGGATTCAACTATTTTGTAGAAAATTGGTCTCTTTTGGTTCAATTCTACTATTTTTCATTACAAATAAAAATCATTTTTTGTTGAAATATCAACTATTACATTGTTATTAAAGAATCCTTCTTTTCGAAATGAAAATTTGTCTTTTGGTAAAAAAACTTTATATTCTTGTTGAAAAATTGATCTCCTTGGTTGAAAATTTGGTGAAAATTCATCTTTTTTGAATGAAAATTCATTTTTTAAAGATGAACCTCTTTGATTAAAAATTGAACTATTTTGTTGAAAATTGGTTTTGTTTTTGGTGAAAAATTAATTTGGTAACTGAAAATTTAACTATTCCATTTTTGTTTGAAAATTTATACCTAACAAGTTAAAAATTCATTTATGTTTAAAGAACAAAATGAATTGTTGAAAATTTTCTTTTGGGTTGAGGATTCAACTATTTTGTTAAAATTTCATCTTCTTTGGTTCAACTTAACTCATTAAAAATTAGTTTCTTTTGTTAAAAATTGATTTTTCAAACTTAAAATTGAATTATTCTATTGTTGGTTTCGAAATCACCTTTTTTGGTTGAAAGTTCAACTATTCGATTGAAAATCTCTCTTTCTCTTTGAGAATGATTGACTTTCTTGTTTAAAATTCATCTTTTCGGTCATAAAAAACAATTTTTTTCTAAACTTTTGACTTTTTAGCTTGAAAACTTAGACTTTCGTTGAAAATTCGTCTTTTTGGGTAAAAAGGTAATCTTTTTGGTTGAAAATTCATCTTTGAGGTTAAAGAATCAGCTATCTGATTAAAAAGTTAACTATCTTGTTAAAAATTTAATTATTTTGTTGAGAATTAATTCTTTTTAACAAAAATTATGTTTTTAATTTGAAATTTTTTATTTAAAATTTATCCTCAATAAGTTAAAACTTCGTTTTTTTTTTCTTGTTAAAATTAATTTTCTTTGTTTAAAATTCGTCTTTTTTGTTGAGGATCAGACTATTTTGTTAAAATTCTTGTTTTTTTATTCAATTCAACTGGTTCCAAATTCGTTTCTTTTGTTGAAAATTAATTTTTTAAACTGAAAATTGTACAGTTCTATTTTTAGTTTGAAAATGAACTTTTTTTGTTGAAAATTTAACTATTTGATTTAAAATTCATCTGTCGTGATTAGAAATTCTCTTGCTTTGTGGAAATTCATTATTTCGGGTACAAAAGATAAATGTTTTCAAAAAGGTTGGATTTTCAGCTTGAAAACTCAACTCTTTTGTTGAAAATTCGTCTTTTTGCGTGGAAAATTATTCTTCTTAATTGAAAATTCATTTTTGTAGGTTAAAAATCAAGGTACTGGTTTAAAAAATTAACTACTTTTTTGAAAATTTGTCCCTTTTGTTTAAAGGTTCAACTATTTGGTTGCTAAGCAACTATTTGCTTCAAAAAAACTTTTCTTTGTTTTTGAAAATTCATAAGTTTGGGTTCAAAATGTATATCTTTTAGTAGAAAATTAATCTTCTTTGGTTGCAAATTAAAGTATTCTGTTGAAAATGCAATATAATTTAAATTTGATATTTCAGGAAGTTGAAGTATTTCATATTGAATTCAACATACTCTAAATTATTTTTATTTAAAAGTATATATATCCTTATTATTCTCCCATATATTCATTAAAAATCATCCTATTTCCTCTCTTTTGAGAGTATTTTGAGCTCTGGAGTCTGACAGTTTAATATTTTCAATTATTCTTGAAGAACTGGGGTAAACTTTCTGTGGTGAATTCTGCGGACTACAGTCCTGTAACCGCGGAAAGTTTGCCTCAGATTGTTAAAAAAAACGACGGTCTCAAAAAAAGAGGGGAAAGAGCGTAAAAAATAACTTGAAATTGGTAACGTAGTTTTTGGACGGCCCTTGGATGCGATTTCTGATTTTAAATTCCTTTTTCTATCAGCATATTTTTTTTTAGGCTGGAATTTGTTCTTATATTCATACATTGCATCTTAATCAGAATCAATATCTGTATATAAATATAAACGCTGACTCGTGATTTTGTATTCAAGATCACCGTTGGCTCTGATATGCATTTGCTGTGCAAGCAATCATTTAATTATTTTGCATTTATAGATCGAGATAGTGATTGGGAACACCATTTGATACGATTTCCTGCGTATACGATTTTCCTTATCCAGTATTCATGTCGATATTAACGCATACTGTCAAGATAAAAATCTCAAATGCAGAGTGTGTGTTAATGTTTTAATTAATTTTTAACATTCACTGGTATTTATTTATGAGGTGGCGTGATTACTTTCTATTTTTAATTAAAATTTGTAAATCTGTCTGAAAACATGATAAAGAAACACTACCATATTACAAAGTGAAATTTATAGGAAATGTAAATCAACGAAAATGTTGAAGGTAAAATATTTTTTAAAAGAATTAGTTTGAAGAGAAAACCTCACTTTAACGAACTTTGTCAGGGTTGCTACAAAATCCCTATGTTGAAATTGCCTGACTTTTCCCAGACGAATTTTTCATTTTCCCTGACCATTGTAAATTTTTCTTTTAGGTTTAAAAACAACGAAAATCGAAAAAACTATTAAGAATTTATCTACAAATTACCAAATTACCAAATGGTTGAGTAACGAACTCAAAAAAATAAATTTTTGATAAAAAATAGAAAATTTATATTTTCAGTTGAAGCAATTAATTTTCAATCAAGAAAAATGGAATTTTCAACAAAATAGTTGAATTTTTAATCAAAGTGATCTTTGACAACAAAATAAATTTCCAGCAATAATTTTAATAGTTGTTATTTGCACCAAAAAATTTTAATTTTCAATCAAAAGCAGTTGAATTAAACCAAAAAATACGAATTTACAACAAATTAGTTGAATCATCAACCAAAACAGACTAATTTTAAAATCAATAAGAACGATTTTCAACTACAGAGTTGAATTGTAAACCAAGGAAGATATTTAATTTAATAAAGAAAAAAATTTCATTTAAAATTTTGAATTTTCAAGCCAAAGAGACCAATTCCTTGCAAAACAGTTGATTTTTCAACCCGAAAATATGAATATGAAAAAAAGATACATTTTTTTCTACCAAAAAAATTGAATCTCTAACCACAAAAAGACGAGTTTTCAACCAACTAATTAAATTTTCAAAAAAAAAATAATAATAAATTTATATCTACAATTATGAACCTGAAAAATTTTTGTTAGAACAAAATAGTTAAATGGAAACAAATTAGTTAAATTTTCAAACTAAGAAATGAATTTTTAGCCAAAAATAGAATAGTTACATTTTCAGTAAAAAAAATTAATTTGCAACCAAATAAAAACAATGTTTAACGAAATAGTGACATTCTCAACCCAGAAGTTTAACTTTATATCAAAAAGATAAATTTTCCACCAAATAATGGAATAGTTACATGTTCAGTCACAAAAATAAATTTAAAAAAAGATGATTTTTCAACGGAATTGTTAAATTTTCAACCAATGAAATTAATTGTTTAACGACAAGACGCAGTTTCGACATAATAAGAATTAAAATCCACACCCAAAAAATTAATTTTTAACCAAATAGTTAAATTTCAAACCCAAATATTAATTTTCTACAAAAAAAAAAAAACAACACAAATTTCCAACAAAGTAGATGAATTTTCAACTATAAAAGATAAATTTTTAACCAAAAATACAATAGGTGAATTTTCAGTCGGTAAAATATATTTTCACCATAAAAACTAATTTTCAACATAATAGTTGAATTTTCTAACAAAGGAATGCATTTTAAACAAAAAATAGAATAGTTACATTTCCAGTTAAAAACAAAACATTTTCAACCAAATGAAAACAATTCTCAACAAAATAATGAAATTTCAAACTGAAAAGATTTAATTTCCATCAAAAAAGATCAATTCTCCATAAGAATTGAATAGTTAAATGTTCAGTTGGAAAAATGAATTTTCAATAGAAAAAAGAAGAATTTTCAGCAAAATAGTTACATTTTCAACCAAATAAATTAATTTTTAACCAAAGGGATGAAGTTTTAACATTATGAGAATAAGAATCTTCAAAACAAAACAAAAAAGATTTTCAATGGAATAATTGAATTTCAGCCCAAAAGATCAATTTTCTACCAAAAAATACAAACTTTTATCAAAATACATGAATTTTCAACTAAAAATGATAAATTTTCGACAAATAATGAAATAGTTGAAGTTTCAGTTAAAAAATTAACTTTCAATAAATAAAACTAATGTTCATACACACCAATAAATTTTCAATCAAAACGATAAATTTTCAACCAAGAAGATTATTTTCTACAAAAAAAAAGATTAATTTTTAACAAAATACCTGAACTTTCAACCAAATATTTTAATTCAATGAATTTTTTACCCAATAGTTGAATTTTCAAACAAAGAAATGAATTTTCAGCCAAAAATATTCATTAGCAAGAATAATATTCTACCACAAAAGACGAATTTTCAACATAATACAGGAATTTTCAACCAAATAGTTGAATTTTCAACTGAAGAAAATTTAAATCAAAGAATAGTTACATTTAAAAAAAAGTTTCAACAAAAACGATTAATCATCAACCCAAAAAATAAAAAAATTTTGATTTCAAATTAAAAAAAAAAAGATTCGTTTTCAAGAAATTATGATTCTGAAACAGAAAAAATGCCATTTCTGCCAAAATATATCAATTTTGCGAACCAAAAGGAATGACTTTTTATTAAAATTTTTGAATTTTCAACTAAATAATAAAATTAACTTCAACTTCAGTTTAACGAAAATTCCTTCACCCTCTTAGGGTTTTCCTGACATTCCCTGACTTTGTGGAATTCTCTGACCTGTAGCAACCTTACTTTTTTTTTTGTACCATTAAGCCTTTACCCTTCCGGGGTAGGCGTGACTTGCTCGGTTGGAAAGTAGTGAAATAGGTATATAGGTATGAGATTGATCGGTATATGGGTATAGGGTGGATGGGTATGTAGGTGTTATGTATAGATGTTTTAGATTGATCTGGAGTTCTCGTGTTATTTATATAAATGACACGTTCACTCCGCAACACTGATCCGACCCAGGTTGCTGATCAATCTCTCTAGCGATCACCCCAAGTGAGGAGCCTCACAAAATTATTATGTATGGTTCCCCACCTGGGCCCATTAGTATCCAAGGTCTTTTTTTGAGGCATCATTCACTCTATTGTCACTCTGTTTATAAACTATTTGTCGCCACATATTTCTGTCCTGGCATACTACTCTAGCTTCATTCACGTCCATGCATTTTTTCATGCAGGCTCTTGTATTTCTATGGCTTCTTATGTCTCTTCGTATTAGTGTCTCTTTCACAGATTCTAACCATTCTTTCGGCGGTCTACCTCTGGGCATTCTGCCATTGACTTCACCTTTATACACTTGCTTGGTCAGTCGTTCATCTTTCATTCTTTCAAGATTTCCGAACCACCTTAGCTGATTTCTTTCCCATGTGTCAACTAGTGTCTCCCCTGTACCACATTCTTTGAGGATTGTCTCGTTTCGTACTTTGTCCATCAGTGTTTTCCCGCATATTATGCGCAGAGGTTTCATGCCGATCGCGAATAGACTACCTAGATATACGTACTTGTCAACTCGTTCTATAATTTCTCATCATTTAGGACTATGTTGCATATTGTTTTCTCACTTTTTCCCTCAAACACCATGACTTTCGTTTTATTCACGTTAATTTTGAGGTCCATGTTCTTCATGCTTGTATTAAGTTTATTCAACGTTCTTTGCAAGTCTTCGACTGATTCTGCCATAACAATCTTGTCATCCGCGAAAGCCAACCCACGTACCTTGACGGTTTCGAGATCTACACCTTTTTCGTCAAAGAGGGCAGTTCTTAGACACTTATCCATGAATATGATAAATAGCCACGAGGACATAACGCATCCTTGTTTCACGCCTTGCATAATATCGAAACATTCACTCTTTTTCCCATTTACCCTTACACTCGCTTTACTACCTGTATATATTGTTTTTATTGCTTGTAGGAGCCCTACATTCACTCCATACTCTTTAAGGACTTCCCAAAGTTTACTTCTATTTACCGTGCCGAATGCTTTTTCTAAATCGATAAATGCACAGAAGACTTTCTTTCCTACTCTCAAACTTTTTTCTGCGACCTGTCTTAGGCTAAATGTTTGATCCGTACATGATCTTCCTGGCATAAATCCACTTTGGACTTCCCATATTTTCTCTTCTGTAATTTGCATTACCCTACGGATAAGTATTTTTGAGTATATTTTACTTAAGGTACTCAGTAGGCTGATACCTCTGTAATTACTGCAGTTGCTTTTATCTCCTTTTCTTTTGTATATTGGTACGATAATCGCTCTTCTCCAATCGTCTGGGACTTCTCCCGTTTCGATACATAAATTTATTAATTCGCACAACCTGTGAGGTATGTACTCGCCACCGTATTTAAGCATTTCAGCGCTAATATTGTCTATACTCGCAGCCTCACCGTTTTTCAAGTTCTTAATTATATCTCTGACCTCAGTGACACAGACTTTTCCAATTGGGTTTTCTAATGCATTATCTTCTATGTCGCAGTTTTGTTGTCCGATATTTTCACCTCCCAATAGTTCTTTGAAAGACTCTTTCAAAGCGTCTACTATTCCGTCTATATCATATAGCATTTCGCCTTTGCTGTTTCTCATGCTAGTAAACTCTGTACTTTTACTTTCCTTCAACTGTTTATATAATAGTTTCATAATTCCTTCAAAGCAGTTTTTTATTTTATTCTCTTCTTCTGTTCTGATTTTCTCTTTACTCTCTTTGACTAGTCGTTTAACTTTCCTATTTTTGTGTCTGTAATCATTTTTAAGTCTAGTTCTCTCCTCATCGCTAAGACCTGTCATGTTCAGCGTTTTATTGTGCGCTTCTTTCTTTTCTTTTTGGGCTGCCGCAATTTCATCGTTCCACCACGCATCGCCAGACTTTCTTCCTACAACCGCTGTACCACATATTTCGGTCGCAGTTTTGACAATGACATCCCGTAATAAAGTCCACGCGCCCTCTATATCTTTATTGCTTATAAGCGCTTCCCACGTTGCCCTATCTATGCTTTCAGTTAACCTCTTTTTAAACTCTGTTTGCACTTCTTGTCTCTGTAAATTTTCAATTTTTATTCGTGTTTGTTTCGTTTTCTTTGTTTTCTTTGTTCTCCATCCCCGCCCTAAGTTTACTTTGCAGACTAAAAGGTAATGATCAGAATTGTATTCGGAACCCCTCATGACTCTTGTATCTTTAACTAGTTCTCTTAATCTTTCATTCGCAATAACAAAGTCAATTATGCTGTGGATATTTCCTCTACGCCGAGTGTACATGTGGATCATTTTATGTCTAAACCAAGTATTTGTAATAAATAGGCCCTTTTCTAAGCATAAACTAACTAGCTTTTCCCCGTTATAATTTTTTCTTGTTGGATCTCCAAAATTACCTAGCACCCTTTCTGTATCTGTATCCTGACGTTGGACACCGACCCATCCGTTCATATCTCCTAGCAGAATTATTCTTTCACCTTGATCGCAAATATTTATTGTATCATTTAGAGTGTCCCAGAAGGCGTCCTTAACTTCCCTCGAATCGCTATCAACTGGTGCGTAGCGACATATTTTTAACGTTTTTTTCGTTGTTGCAAAAATGAGATTTTTTATGGTCATTTATTTATAAATTCTTCAATCCCAACGCGACTTTCCAGATTTCTTAAAAAATATGTAAAGACATCGACATTTGGCAGAGATTGTTGACTTCTGAGAAAGACAATGACAAAGGATATCAGCAACCGGATCACGACTTATCAATCCTGGCACATTAGTGTTTTGTGAATCGCTCAGATAACCGTTTCCGATATGCGAAATAAATCCTGTTTTTTTTTATCGTGATTCGTTCGATCGACGGTCGATAACGTCAAATCAGTAATACTTTCCTACATGAAACACAAGCTAATTAACATTCAATTTATTAGACTACATATTTGTTTTCTTCCTACAAATCAGGGTCTGAAAAAAAAACATTTTCTACATAAAAAAACAATGGAAAGTTCAGACAAAAATAGTTTTAGGTTTCTTCTATATCGAAAGTAGGTTACCAGATCTATTTATTTACAAAGAAGATTCAACCAGAGATATGGAAAATGGTGGAAGAAGATTATCTCGTTTGTACATTTCTGATGTTGATAAATCCAGAAATATTTAAAAACTAGTAATTTTTCCCCAAAATTGCATCAGATTAATAGCGTACAATCTGATTTATCTTATCATATCTAATTTTATTTTCAATACAAAAGACCTGAGAAAGCATCGCAGATTGCCCAGATTTAACTGGATTTACAGACTGATATTCTGTTATCGGATTTTATAAGTAGCTTGACAAAAATTGTGAGTCTCGTGTTTACACAATGTTTGTTGTAATATAGAATTCAGAATTATAAAATTCTTAAAAAATTCTAAAGTCAAAGAGTTTGAGTATTCTCTTTACAAGTCATAACCTTCTTGCATCGATCCTCCGACTTTTCGAAGTCTTTAAAGTCACTTTTCGAAGTAGTTAACAGCTTCGTCACATTTTGTTTTATTTTCTCTACGTCTTGACATATTTTTTTTTTAGAGGATACTTCATTTTGGGAAACAGTGAGAAATCGCAGGGAGCTAGCTTAGGACTGTATGGGGGTTGAAGAAGATGTGTAAGGCCGTGTTTCACCAGAAATGGCTGAATGAGCTGCGATCCGCACAGACCCCGTATAAAGACATGTACTTCAAAAATAAAAAATTGAAGTTTGTTTCAAAAGTTTCCAGCGCCAAAGCTGATTATCCCCTTTTTATATAGTCTTGATGGTTACATCTTTGACAACACCCCTGAGGCCACTTTGACTCTTGAAAACGATTCTATTAAGATCTGTAGCCACAACCGACAGCCTTATCAGATAGTGATAAACTAAGGAAACTATTCGCGGCACCTAAACAGCTAAACTAAAACCTAATCGTATGCAAACTCCACCACTCGAGCGATTGTAACGTCTGACAGATAGAGAGCTGGCAAGCGGTTGTCACGTTTGATTTATGACCGTAAAGGTACGGCTTCCGAGTAAGCTTCGGTATCTTCCTCTTCATCCACTTGACTAACTTATCTGCTGGATTTTTAGTCTCAAAAATCTAGATTAGGACTAGCGAACTCTCTAGGATCTTGCGAAACAACCTACAAATTCTAGAGCTTAGTATTCGACGTAGGTGCATGGAAGAAGTATATTCTTTGTTCGAAAACAATTTCATTGGTGGAAACTTTCTTACTATTAACAATCCAACGTTACGTTCTGTCTGACATGATTGGGAAAGATTTGGTTCATTTTAACAAACTGGGTGGTCACTGGATTAATCTGCTAAACCACTTAAAATATCACATATCAGATGATATAGTTCAATTTAAAATAAGTTGGATTTCAACTGTTTTTTAATGTCAAGTTCAATTCTTAACGTTTTCAATTTTTGAATCATTCAGATTACGAATTCTAAAATCTGTTGCTTCAAAATGTTTCCATTTTATATCTTTATTGGGAGTGTGGCCATCACTGTCAATGTGAAGAATGGGTATTTTCAATTATTTGAAAAACTAGTCGAACAATTTGTTTTTAACTTTAGAAATAGATTAAATATATGTAAACACATTATGTCTAAAATTTTGAGCCATCTCAATCAATCAGAACATGCAAAAAATGAAGAAAGAAACTGTTTTTGAGAATTGCTGATAAAACATACTTGATCTTTATATGAAGCATTTACATATTGGAATAAGCCTCTTTAAAAATATTTATGAATAATATCGCGAAGAGTCTGAACTAATAAAATTTGGTCAACACTGTAAAAAATAAAATATGATAATCGACCCACTGCGAAGAGACGATTTTAAAAATAAAAACAAAATTTTGTCTCATAAAAATGTTAAATTTGTATGTTTCAAGTCGATCAACTGTAAAAATGAATAAATTAATGATTTTTGAAATTGAACTGTAGTTCGAGTGTTAAAAGTTGAACAATAAATGATTTTACAAGATGATTCTGAATCTGTTTAAAATGAAGGAATTTGAAGGTTTTAACGTTAAAAATTGAACTCTATTCAAATATTGTTTCAGGCTACAATATTCCATGTTTTACCCATTTGATTTGAAATTTTCTAATTCAGAAGAAGAACAATTTTGTAATATTTTGCAATATTTGACTGACATTTAAAAATGAGCGATAATAAATCAAATATCCAAAATTAAAAAATTTGAAACTGAACTGTTTAAAATTTTTTAATTTGTAAGTGAAATTGTTGATCTTTTATGTATTGATAAAAATTTGTTAAATGGAAACGAATTGAAATTAAATAATTTAACATAAAAGGATTTATGTATAAAAAAACATTTGACTTTCACAATTCTAATTTTAAAAGTAAGGGAAGAAATTTTAGTATTTATTTTTTTTCGAATAGGAAGAGGAACTTTTTTGTTTTGCATATTTTTATTGAGCTCAAACTGGCTTTAAAATTTCTAAAAATATTAAAAATACCCAATTTGGTTTTATTTTCATCAATTATAAGAAGGAAATTTTTTATTTTCAACATATATATTGAGTTGGAAGAGAGAACATTTTGGTTTCGATTTTTTTCTGAATTGGACGAGGCGTTTTTTAATTTTTTAAATTTTTATTGTGTTATGAGGGATCACTTTTTTCTTTTCAACATTTTTAACGAGTTAAGGAAAAATATGATTTATTTTCATTTTTTTCTGAATTGGAAGAGGATTTTTTTTATTTTAAACATTTTTATTGAGTTGGAAGATAGGAATTTTTGACTTTCATTTCTTCCTGAATCGGAAAAGGCTATTTTTTCTTTTAAATGTTTTTATCGAGTTGAAGGAAGAGCTGTTTATTTTCAATCATTTTTCCTAAATGGGAAGAGATTTTTTTTCCTTTTAACATTTTCATTGAGTTTAATTGGGGTGCTTCCTATTTTAAATCTTTTTTTCTGAACTGGAAGATATTAGTCATTATTTTCAAAGTGTTTACTAATTTGGATGAGAAGAAGATTCGATTTTTATTTTTTGAATTAGAAGAGGGAAACTTTTTATTTCAACATTTTTATCGAGTTGGACGCGTGGAAATGTTGATTTTAAAGTGGAAGAGGCACTTCTTTTGTTTTGAAAATCTTTGTTTAGTTGGAAGGGAGCAAATTTTAGTTATTCATTATTTTTCTGTAGTTTCAACATGCAGATAAAACCGGGAACTTTCCATTTTCAATATGGTACTGAATAACAAAAAATAAATAATAAATGAATAATGAGTAACAAAAAAATCAGTTTTACCAGTTCGAATTTGTTAATTTCAATGACTGTAAACGAATTTTGGAAACCAGGAAAAAAGCCGGGAATTTTTTCCTTTAAATGTAAAAAACGGTTGAAGAAAGTTCCACCAGGGAAATTGATATTTTGCCAATCCAAGGTCATTATAGGCGATTCTTTCGGGTCATCATTTTAAAGTTATACTTATAATATAATATATAATTAATTACATTGTTTTTAAAATAATCGAGAAATTCTAGAGCGCTATTTTCATCCTTACTTTCTGCGTGTTGATTTTCTACATCCGTCATGAACAAGTAGCACGACTAATCACGTCGGCTACTACCTTTATTATGGCTGTCGAGAAACTCAAGCCGATCCAGAACGGTTATAGTTTTTTTTTTTTTAATTTTTCTTAGAGAACAGCGATCCGCTTGAATAATCAGACTAATTCCGCTCGAAGAAGGTATTCAGATCTTGAATTAGACCTTCTTTGCATGGAAGAAAGTATGAAAAAAAAGTTCCGACTTCTGTGCAAGAGGCGATAATTAGCACATGTATGTAAATTGATAATTAGCCGATTAGATAACTGCTTTTGTGTACAATGTATTTCTAAGTTTCTTAGATTATGATAAGCAATGTAGAATTGTATTTTTCATAGTGCAGGCGTACTATGATGAATGCTTTAGCCTTATCGTTTCATTCACTGCGTAGAAATAATGAAAAAATCTATTGATATTATCAAATGTTACAGCCTTCTGATAAGATTGTCCTAAAATTCTGATACCTTATATCGATTTCTGAATTTATTCGACACGTTGCTGCTTTATTTATGCTTGTATTTTTAAAAAGAACATATCATTATTTGAGATTCATTTATAATGATTTTAACAAATTCAAATATTAGTCTATAAATCCACATATAATTGATACACGTATGCAGAAATTTTAAGATACGATGTTTAACTAACAATGTATTTCACATATATGCCATATCTAATTTTCAAAATGGCCTACTGAATTTCAGGACCATAAAATCTGCAAACTGAATTTTAAGAATAGATTTTTAAATTGTTTTGATAAAACATAGGGTCAAATTTAGATTAATTCCTATCCTTTATCAATCCTATTAGATTGAATTGGATCAATATTTACTATCTCTTTGGAAAGTGTATATTTGAAGAGAAGAAGTTTTTCAGTACTATTATATAAAAGAACGTGTGTGAATCTGTTTAGACGATTCTATATACTAATGAATTAAAAAAAATGATTGAGTAGATTTTCCTGAACATTTTGTTTTGTTGTAAAAATTTGGTTACAAACATACCAAAGGACCTTTGGTTATGGGTTATTTAGAAGAAAAAAAAAGGAAAATCTTTCCTACTCCTTTCATATTGAAGATTTTCAGTTTTGTCCATAACTTCTAAAAAAAAACTCGTGATGATCCTATACATTTGATGACAAAATTTTGGACAGAGAAAATAGAACAACTTTTTTTTTATTATCATAGATTCATATGCTAATGGATTTGTATCCAGACATACATCCTTGACATCTTCCGAATATATTGGAACAATCCCTACAATCCGTATACTTCTTGGCTGCTGAATTGAAATCGAAATCGAAAAGTGGCGGCTAAAAGATTAGCAGATCCATCCTAAAAAATCATCTCATTGATCTAACTTTTCATACATCATGAAGTTCTGTTTCTTTGATTTTTGTTTTTAGTCCATGAACAAGAATGCAAGAAAACAGAATAATCTATGTTTACCACTTTGGGAAGAACAAGTAGGTTCTGGTTATCCAAATCAAGAATACCTCAAAGAAGAATCAGAATACTATTTTCCCCTATATCTTCCCACAAGAAAAGTCTTATCGCTGCAACAAACATCAAACTTACCAACTGGCTTCGGAACATTCCTTTTGACCTGCATCCACTTATACGTCGGCACTTGAGATTGGTGCTGCTGCTGGGAATGATGTGGATGTTGTTGGTGATGGTGTGGAAGAGCATGAGCATGTCCATGTAGACTATGCCCACTCTGTTGTAGGGTATGATACCCAGAGGGATCAGGGCTTTCTTCCTTGTAATGTCCCGTCGGATGAGCAGCATACTCTGTCTGCCTAATCCCTGGCTGCCCATAATGCAACGATTCATCCGCAGGAATCTGATGCAGATAATTCGACGACGCAAGCGAGATTTGATAATCTGGCTCATGGTGATGACTAGATTGCTGATGGTGAATTTGTTCATGCTCAACCCTCGCATGGGACACTACCGACCCAGGATGAATTGTTGGTCCATGATGCCGATGGTCTTCCCGGTACCCAGAAGGTTGCACATGGTAACTAGGATGGGGGTCAGCAGGGTGGCAGTTTGCATGCTGCGTCGGGTAGGAGGAAGATGAAGCATAGTCCAAATTCGTGTAGCTGAGTCCGTTTTCCGAAGATATGATAGCAGTTCCATCTTCATGCAAAACTGCTCCAGTCGGAGAGTAAAAACTCTGTGGAGGGGTGCTCGAGGCTCCAGAATCCGAAGCTAAAAAAGCATCGGAAGATGCTGAGGAGTATGGAGCAATCGCTGACTGGGGATAGTAGTGGGTAGGTGCCAGCTCAGGGGACGAGGAGACTGACACGTGTCCAGTGGTTTGGCTAACTTGACTTGCGAAACCGTAATTGGGATAGGAGTCAGGTTTGCCGTAGGTTCCGTACATGCCCATGTCCATCATCATCATACTCACGGCAATGGAACATGAAACGTTCAACTAGATGGAAAATGGTTCAGCTGGATTTGGATGTTGCTACTGATTATAGTTGATTGATCCGAAGCACTATGAACACTAGAAGCAATTAACACGAGAAGTCAAGGAGAGCTCATCGTGTCTCTTAGCACACTGACACCTGGTAAGCACCGGGTTTGATAATAAACGGATTGGTAGTCAATATTATCGAGGTTTCACGTGCGATCTGAAATTTTTTCGTTCGTTATCAGAATTGATAAGACACGACATTGCTTTACGACGCACACCGCGTCGAGATTTCACTCTGGGATCTGATAGATACTTGGATACGGATTCTTCTCACTGATAGGGATTATTCTTTCTGATAGGGATTCCTCTTTCAGATACTAATCTCACAATTGTTGGATCTCACTCGCACAATTAAAATCACAGAGCTCCGATCTTACCGACGGGGATCACTGGAGCGCACTGCGGTCTGGCCGCGCGGAGGCGGCCGGTCGAACGAAGTTTCACGCAGGTGACGCAGGTGAGACTGACCCGAGGTCTGTGCCTGGCTTGGAGAACTCTGCACTCGTGCAGGACTCCCCCTGCCGCAGGAGAAGATCGGTTGGTGCCAGGTTCTCTTTCTCCTCGGAGGCAGGCCGAGAGGCGGGATTATGGGGTCACGTGTTCCTGTTTGGGAGGAGTCAGCCAATGGGGTGCGATCTGCGCCACCGGGCTCATGTCAGCATGATGGATCGGTGGCTGGATTTTATTTTCGCTCCTTTTATCTCCCGCGCTGCAGTTGACACTTATCGTATACTCATAATATCGGCACCACCTTCAACCACCCAGCCATGTCCCGACCCTCCGCCTCCGGGATACCAACCCCGGTGAGAGCAGCCACATGCGTGTCACACCTGCCTTTGGAGAGGTTTCGTGCATTTTAATTACGGCTGACATTTGACGGTTTAATTAGTGGATCTCTGATCCTGAAAGTTGAAATGAGGACCTTGTTTCAGTCATGAGAGTTGAGAAAATTTGAGAAGGAAATGTTTTTAATGGAGAGTTTGCAATGTGGGATGATAGTATGCTCATGAGTTATAAAACATAAACCGGAGTTGATGAGCACTTTTGGGATTCTAGAATCTATAACCTTATTTTATATGACTGTCATCATCCATCGCACGCGTGTAGTTTTTCAGTTTGAGGGAAAAATCATTCTTAATACAAAATACAAATTTTGAATAACTTTTTATTTTTCTCAGTTTTATTGATTTGATTTTAAGGTTATCTAAATATAATTTTCTTATGACTCTTGAGAAAATTGAAGAAGATTTATTATGATTTTAGACATTTGTCAAATAAAAATTAAGAGCCTTGCCTGAAAATTGATCGATTTAGCTGAAAACTGAATTTTTTGTTGAAAATGCATGTATTTTTTTGGAAATTCTTCGTTTTGTTGAAAAATTGATTTTCTTAATTGTCAAAAATTCATTTGATTGTTTTGTAGATTCAACAATTTTGGTGAAAAATAATTGTTTTTTGGTTGAAAACTTATTTTTCCTGAAAATTTAACTATTTCAATTAAAGACTAATTATTTTAGTGGAAATCTAATCTCATTGGTTGTAAGTATAAGGCTGTGTCTAGTGGTCCCGCGAAAAATTCAAATTCAGTTGAAAATGTAATTTAAAAAATTCAATTGGAAATGTAATTATTGTATTTTTTGTGGCAAATTTAGCCTCTTTAGTGGAAAATTTTACTTTTTGCCTAAAAATTAATCCTTTTCTGTTGAACCTTCAACTACTTCGGTTGAAAATTCATTATTTTGTTGAAAAATCTTCTTCGGTAGAAAATGAATGTTCTTGGCAGAAAATTCTTATTCTTGGTTCAAAATTGAATTTTGCGGTGAAAAATAATCCATTTTGTAGAAAATTCATTAAATTAAAAAAAAAATTTTTTTTTTTGGTTATAAAATTCAATTATTTGGTTGAAAATTACCTTTTTTTCTGAAAATTCATGTATTTGGTTGAAAATTCAAGTATTTGGTTAAAAATTCTTCTTTCTGCTCAAAAAATCAATTTTCTTGCTTGAAAATTCACCTTTCAGTTGAAAATTTAACTATTTTGTTCAAAGCTAGTTGTTTTTTGTTGAATATTGAAATTTTAACTAAAAATTTCAATATGCCATTTTTGATTGTAAATTTATCTTTTTGATTTGAAGAGTAAACTATTCGGTTGAAAATTGAATTGGTTTGTTGAGAATTTATTTCATCCATGGTAAATTGAACTATTTTGTTGAAAAATCGTTTTGTTTTTAGTTAAAAATGAATTTTTTACTGAAAATTGAACTATTCCAGTTTGAGATTCATCATTTTAGTTGAAATCTCATGTCTTTGCTTAAAAATGTAACTCTAATGTTAAAAATTCTTCTTTTTCTTTAGAAAATAAAACTTCTTGATTAAAAATGCATATTTTTGGTTGAAATTTTATTTATGCCCTTAAAATGAGCTATTTTGTTAAAATTTCACTTTTTTGTTGAAAAAAATTCTTTTAGATGGAAATTTGAGATCTTTCTCAGTTGAAAATTAAACTATTTGGCTGAAAATTGATGTTTTTCAGTTGAAGATTCAAATACTTGATTGAATATTCATTATTTTGTTAAAAATTCCTTTTCTGTAGAAAATTATTCATCTCAGTTAAGAATTCATACTTTTTGGTGGAAAATTTCTCGGTTTCGTTGAAAATTCGTCTTTTTTGGTCAAAAGTACAACAACTTGAGTAGAAAATTCAACCATTTGCATAAAAATGATCATTTTTTTTTAAAATTCATGTTCTTGCTAACAATTCATATTTTATGGTCAAGAATAATTTTCATGGTAGATAATTTATTTTTTGTTGTTGAAAATTTATTTTTTTCATATTGAAAGTTGAACCAATTTCTTGAAAAATTATTTTTTGGTTGTAGATGCATTGATTTAGTTGTAAATTCATCTCTTTGGTTGAAAATTCAATTATTCTATGGAAAACTCTTTTTTTTTAGTAAAAAGTTTAGATTCTTAATTGAAAATGTAAGTTTTCTATTTTTGGTAGCAAATTGTTTTTTTTTAGCTGAAAATTAATATTTTTGGCTAAAAGTTGCTCTATTTCAGTTGAAGATTCAACTATTTTGTCGCAAATTAACTTTTGCTGTTGAAAATTCATATATTTTGATTAAAATTCGTCTTTCCGTTATAAAAAAAAAAAAAATTTTAGCCTGAAAATTCTTGTATTTCGTTCAAAATTCTTCTTTTGCGGTAGAAAATGAATCTTCTCAGGTGAGAATTTATATTTTTGGTTGAAAATTGAACTATGTAGTTTAAAATAACTCACGTTGTAGAAAATTCAACCATTCACATAAAAATTAACTTTTTTATTAAAAATTCATGTATTCTGCTAAAAATTCGTGTTTTATGGTGAAGAATAATTTGCATAGTAGATAATTTATTTTTTGTCGTTGAAAATTTATTTTCTTCGTGTTGAAAAATGAATAAATTTGATTTAAAAAATTTTTGTTGTTGTAGATGTATTGTTTTATTTGGAAATTTATCTCTTTGGTTGAAAATTCAATTATTCTACGGAAAACTTGTTCGTTTTTTTTTTGGTGAAAAATTCATATTTCTAATTGTAAATGTAATTGTTCTTTCAGTAGCGAATTTCTCTTTTTTAGCTGAAAATTAATCTATTTGGCTAAATTCAACTACTTTGTTGGAAATTCATACATTTTGTTGAAAATTTGGCTCTTACGGTAGAAAATTAATTTTTTTTCTGTGAAAACTCAACTATTTGATTAAAAGTTCATCTTTACAACGGATGAGAGTTGCAGCCACGTGAGAAAGATTGACTTGTACATAACAATTTGAGACTTTTGGAACGGTTGAGAAATTCATCATCTAGATGTCATCGGGACTTGATTCAACAATGCGTGACACTTTTGGGGACAGCCGGTAATAATAGAACGTTCAAATCAGTTCTATGCATTCCTGATGATCTCAATAGAGAGAATATATCAAATTTTCCCTTTTTTCGCTTCTCATGTACATAAAAAATATTCCTTAATCGATCTGTCTTGTCACATGGATCTAATAATCTAGCGTGCAAGTTTTTTTTATATGTCGTATATGTAACTCAAAAACAGCATCCCTGAATCAACCTGCATGACAAAAAAAGAGAAAAAAATACCTTAACATAGTTGCAATCAGCGAGGTCATGAATCATTGATAACGTATTTCTTCTCCGCTGGACCGGAAAACCAGAAAAATCGGGAAAGAAAAAAAATCTTTCTTGTGACCGGAAAAAACAGAGAAAGGACAGTATATTTATTTTTTTGACGGAAATTTCACCAATTTTTAGAAGAAAAATCTATCCAATCATTTGGAACATCACAAATTTCATATCACATGGTGAAACATAATGCAATTCAAAATACCTCATCTGTTTACCTTTCCTATTTTTTTTTTTTTTTTTTCGAGAAATCATGTACAAATTTTAAATAAGTTTCATTTTACCTTTTTTTTTAAGGTGAAGTTCAATTTTTAACTTTTTCAATTACGATATCATTCAGTTGACAATCATTTAAAAATATTTTATTTAAAAAATTTGGAATTTTTAAATGTAGATCTTCAATTTAAATAACTTTAAAATGCACTTTTGAAGATATAAATAATTGAAAAACAAAAGCATTTGAAATTGAAAATTTTTGAAAAAAATGTTTTTGGTTGATCAACTGTGAACAATATTTGATTTCAACGTTATAAAAATTGAACTGTTTCTATTCGAAAGCCTTTGTAGTTAAACAAATGTAAATGTTTGATTCAAACTTTATAAAATATTTTCAATTGGAAAATGACTTCAGATTGATAGAATTATGATCAAACACTTTTATTAAATTTCTAATTCTATTAAAATATCGTTTCAGTCTGAAATAATTCAATCTTAACCAAATCAAATTGAATTTTTTAATTGAAGAAAATACTAATTAGTTAATTAGTAGCAATATTGAACTGTTCATTTAAAACGAGAAATCAGAAGTAAAATATTCAAGAAAGTTGAAGAGATATCTAGAAGTTTTGAAAAATTTCAAAATTGATTTAAAATATGGAATGATTTCAAATAATTTAAAACAAAATGTAGATTTTTACAGATTTTGAACAAAAAAATTAGAAACGTTTTAAAAATTGTGAACGGTTGCATCAGAATAAACAAATGTTCTTAAGATTCCTAGGAAAATTGAAAATGATTTTTCATTTTGAACAATTAGTTTCAGGAGAATACTTAAAAAGATATTAAAAAATTTCCAAAATGTCCAAAAAACAAACTAGAAGATTTTAAGGCAATTTTTTTATTTTTGCAGGATTTTTCAACAATTTTAGGGAAAAATTCGAATCATTTTGAAAGATACTTTGAAGTTTTGCAAAAGATTTTAAAAATAATATAATATATGAAAAGAATTGCTTGTATATTTTTTTAACAAAATGTAGATTTTGAAAGATTTTGATATGCAGTTTTAAAGCTATTTAAGGATTTTGGAAGGCTTTAAGATGAAGAATTTTTTTTTGATATTCCTGAAAAAACATGACATTTTTTTTTGTTTGAAAAAATAATTTCAAGAGAATGTTTGAAAATCTTTCATAACAAAAATAAAAGTTGATGCTTCCAATCAATTGACATCATCTTTTGGGTTGAAAATGTTGTTTGTCTTTTGTTGCATTTTTTTCTGAAAATTCATTATTTGAGTTGAAAATTCATCTATTTGGTAAAAAATTTGTCTTATTATTTGGAAATGTACTCTTGTTTGTTGGAAATTTCACTTTATTTTCAAGGATTTAACTACTTGGTTAAAAATTGGTCTTTTTTGGCTAAATTAAACTAGCTGAAAATTCTTTTTTTAAATTTAATTTTTCAATCTGAAAGTTTGACGATTCTATTTCTTATACAAAAAATATCAATTTTAGTTGAAAATTCAACTACTTGGTTTGAGATTCGTCTTTTGGTAGAAAATTTATATTTTATGGTGGAAAAGTCATTTTTCTTGGCTGAAAACTAACTTTTTTCTTGAAAATTCCACAGTTTTCGAAGAAAATGGTCTTTTTCATTAAAAATTTAACTGTTTGGTAAAAAGTTCAATCATTTTAGTTGAAATTTTTTTTTCTTTGAAAATTCGTC
>CAKNXH010060255.1:0-10788 GCA_932178445.1 Andricus quercusramuli
TACTAAAATTAAGAAGACAGGGCTCAATTAAATTTCAATTGGCTGAAACGATTTCTTGATATAATTTCAAGAAAATGAAAAAAAAGTTTATGAAAATCGGTTAATATTTCCAGTAATGAAGTAAATCTTTAAGTGCATGCAAAATTAGAAGAACTCTCAATTGGGATTGAAGATATTAACCGATTTTCATCAACTTTTTTTTCATTTTCTTAAAATTATATCAGGAAATTGATTCAGCTATTTAAAGTTTAATTCATTAACATTTCAACAAAGTTTAATTTTGTTCTACCGCCTCTAATCCTCACAATAGAAAGGTCGCCCGAAGCGTGCAACCGCCCGCATGACCGGCGTCAAGTACCCCCCTTGGGTTCCAGTATTGTGAAAAAATTGTAGGGTGGCGGCCCTGCCCCTCCCTGAAAAGTGCGAAAAAAGTTTGGGAAACGCTGACCTAAGGAACACATTCTCATCCAGACACTCGCGCTTCGCGCTCGATATTTGATTTGAACATCATTTGAACCTTGTGTTCCACGCTCGGTTCTGTGCACCGTATGATAGAAATGAAAAAGTTTGAGTGCACTTGCGGTGCGCGATTTGATTGTCGCGCTTCGCGCTCCGAAATACACTGATTGCGCATTTTGTGCTTGGTGTTATATGTTCTTCATAATTACTAAATTTGTATTTGATTTCAAATGAATAATAATGATATAATTTAGGCGAGAAATTTTATTAGTTAAAATGTTATTTTAGCTTGTGCCGTTTTTCAAAAAAGTTAATTTTTTTCATTTTAAAAATATTCTTACAACAAAAATTGATTACAAGTTTGTAAATCTTTTTTGAATGCACAATTTTTGTTCATTCATCTGTTTTCGTACCTTGCATTGTATTTCCAAAAATTTGATTTTTTGAACTGTCAATGTTATTTTTACGAATAAAACAAAAACCACGGATCTTATCGAAACATGATTAACAACAAATTTGTACCCCTTCTTTGGATAAAAAATTTGATCTTCCTCATTTTTTTCGTAGCTCGTGTTATTCGTTTAAAAATTTAATTTTTCTATTTTCAATACTGCTTTTCACGAATAAAACAAAATCTACGCGTCATATCAAAAAGTGAATGATGACAAATTTGTAGATCTTTTTTAGCTGCAAAATTTTGGTCGATTCGTCTTTTATCGTATCTTATATAGTTTGACAGCAAAAGAGAATTTTTTATTTTATTATCATTTTTTTGTGGGATCAAAATTTGAATTTTTGATTGTTCAAAAAATTCAAAAAGTTGTTATGAAAATATTGTAGGGTGTTAAAGAATCAACGTTTTTCTTCTCCTGACTTTTTTTCAAATCGTGCGTTTTTTGGGTTAAAATGTTCATCTTCGTTTGTTTCTTTGGAATTTTGAAAATGCTATAACTCCGGTAATTTTTTGTTTATCAGCAAAAATCGTTTGGATAAATTGTTTGAGTTTTTGAGTACTATGAATAGCTGTACATAGAATTTTTAAATCTAAAAAAAATGGTCTCAAAAATTTTCAAAATGCTTTAACTTTTTGAATTTTGATCCTAAATAGCTGGTTAACGAACTTGTTCTTTTTTTTAGGCCTTAAAAAAGTGTGCCGAAGCACAATCCAATCTGATTATTTTTTCGAAAGTTATCGTGCCTACAGACTAAATACTACATACAGACAGACAGACACCTTCGTGAAAATCGTTTTTTCTGACTCAGATGGTCTCAAAACATGGAGATTTGATGAAAACCGACTAAGTTAAATTTTACATAAAACCAATACCTTCTCATTATGATGAGAATGTAAAAAATCAAAAATTCCATTTTGCTGTAAAACCATGTGAGATACGATAAAAGACGAATTGACAAAAATTGTGCACCTAAAAAAGATCTACAAATTGGTTATTATTCACTTTTGATATGAAGCGTGGTTTTTGTTTCATTCGTAAAAAAACAGTATTGAAAATAGAAAAATTAAATTTTTAGACAAATAACACAAGCTACGGAAAAAATGAGGAAGATCACATTTTTTATCCAAAGAAGGGGTACAAATTTATCATTAATCATATTTCGATAGGATGCGTGGTTTTTGTTTTATTTGTGAAAATAACATTGAAAGTAAAAAAATCAAATTTTTGGAAAAACAATGCAAGGTACGAAAACAGACGAATGAACAAAAATTGTGCATTCAAAAAGATTTACAAACTAGTAATCAATTTTTGTTGTGAATATATTCAAAATGAAAAATATTAAATTTTTTGGAAAACGGGACAAGCTAAAATGACATTTCAACTAATGAAATTTGTCGCCTAAATTATATCATTATTCTTCATTTGAAATCAAATACAAATTTAGTAATTTTTATATGAAGAACATATAACACAAAGCACAAAGTGCGCGATCAGTGTATTTCGGAGAGCGAAGTGCGACTGTCTGGACGAGAATGTGTTCCTTAAGGTCGATAGAACCTTAAGTAAATAAAGTTCGTTTTCAGTCGAAAATAAAAACAAATTTAACAATCACTTCATATGTAGAGGGTTTGATAATTTTATAATATTTGCAAATAAACTTTTTCTTTTCATCGAAGTCGAACACAAAGTTTAAAAATCTAGAGGAACCGAGCCTAAAGCGCGACGATGTAAATACTTCCGAGCGCGTAGTGCGAGGTGAATACATAATTGAACGCGAAGCGCGAGATTCAACAGTCGCGCGCCCTAGGCGCGCTCAAACTTGCGAGTGAAGCGAGCCGCGGGCAAAGCGCGCGATGTGAATGTATAAAAAAAAAATTATCTGTATAAGGAAGGATTCCTGAAAGGCGGAATTTTATTATCTTTTTTTTTATTTTGTAAAATTCATTATACTTTTCAGATTTGTTTGTACTTTAAATAATATATACACCATCCATTTACTTTAACAAACAGACTCTGTGTACTTTACATAAAGGAACAAGTGCGTTCATTATCGTTAAAGATTGATGTATGAGAGAAACTCTATGAAATTAGATAGCTTTTAAAAATTATAGGGCAGTCCCGTATTTTGTTCGGTTTTGAAACAAAATGTTTGAATAATAATTTGTCTTGAATTAACATGAAATGTAGTGTTGAAGATTAACGCAAATATTCACCACAGAATATACAAAAATTCCGACAAACATAATTACTTCAATTTGTACAACAAAGGCTTTGGATATTGACGAGGAGCTTGATTGCTTTTTATCACCGTTATTGCAAGGAATTTGAATTTCCCCTTGCGAAAAGAAGCTATAAACAAATTCCCAAATTATGTAGGATTACAATAAATAACAAAAACTGAAATAAAATGTACTTTGATGTCATCATTTAATTATCCAAGTAATGAATATAAATAAGTACAAAACATATTGGACAATTTCCGTTTGTACAATTTCAACATTCATGTATTTCTTCATGCTAGATTAAAAATTAAAAATTGCTTTTCAATGATAAACTGTGTATTTTAAAGAATCAACTGATACCTTGTTATCTACATTTTATTATCTAAGTTTCGGAAAAGCTCTTCTAATCATGAGTATTATAACGCAAAATGATTTGAATAGTCCTAGCGAGGTGTAACCAAGATGGTGGTCGTTGTACGTCGCGCGGCTAACGTATTCTCGTACCCCAAATGGCGGGACCATAGTTTCTTGGATCATGTGTTGTGTATGTCAGTAGTCGGATAGGGTTGGTTGCCACGATTAATTAGGGAGAGACGTGTGTGAGTCACAGTTTAACGTTTAACTAATCACTGCAGAACAACTGTTGACTAAGTGGTTGACCGTGTTTTACAGGAAACCGATCACTTGTGAAAATGGTCGTAAAAATTTATATATCGGGAATCAGCGGCAATAAGGAAGTAAGTGTCAAAATATTGTTCCTCTAGATGCTTAATCAAATAAGACGGCAAGTGCCATCACGTAGTTCGTTGAGGGCCAATCCAGGCAGGAGCCGGGGAAAATGCCCCTGACATTGCGAAGCGGACATGTATCAAATTACGCGAATAGATGCTCTTTCGTTCGGTTTTGGTAATAACGCTAATTTTTCTATACATGCATGTGATGGATGCGTCCTTCGTACTTTTTGCCATTAGGAACAACACGTCTCTATATCTTAAGTGTGAATAATAAAAGACACATGACTGCTGTATTGTGTATACCTTTTCATTACAATTACATTTTGGTGCGCATGTGCCAAAATTAATTAACTTTCCTGTCAAGTTTTTCAAGATTCAGCTCTTTATGATAACATACCACTACATTTGCTAATAAACATGATTTTAAAAATACTTGAAGGTCATTTTAAATAAAAATTAAATTAAATTGAGGGTGTTGGTTAAATCCGACTTTGAATTTTTTTTATAGGTACGCACTGGCTCAATATATGCATATTTTTTCCTGTGTGTGTGTGTGTGTGTGTGTGAAGACCATGAGACTGCAGTTGTAATCAGCAAACAAGGTATGCAGGCTAGCTGTCACCTCGCCAGCCTTCGCGCTCTCGAACGACACATTGCCACGCATGGTATCAGGGCGCCCTTCCTTGTCGACCGCGAGTCCAGGCTTCGAGTCTTAGTCACTTGACATGTCAATTTTCTACCCTTTTTCCTCCATTTCGGGACGTATTTTGCAAACTTTAGGTTCACCATCATCAAGTCGTGGGTTTTGGAATACGTGATGACTCCTGAGAATGCTTCTTTGATATCAGAATTGTGAATAAACAAATAATTTTGCGAACGGTTCTCGCCGTTCAAACGCTGTAGTCTGCTCTCCGCAGATTTCTCCTTTTGCGAAAATTATTTTCCTCAAAAATAATGATACCCTCAGCAAAAGGCTTCATTTTTCTAAATTTAAATGATTCGAGGATCTCTCAAAACCCCCGATATTTCAAGGCCGTAGCCGGAATGGGGGGGGGGGGGTCTGGCGAACTCCCCCCCCCCCTCGAAATTTTTTCCTGCTGTATTTCCCCCCCTGAAAAATTTTTCTGGCTACGGCCATGCGATATTTCACAAGTTTTCTTTCTTTCGTTCTCACCCTACCGGTACAAAATGGCTACAAAATCTCTAAAGAATCTCAGGTTCTGTCACTTTTCTGACATTTCTATCTATAGCTACTCAGAAAGTAGTTTTTAAAGAACCAGATGTGATTTTATGATGCCTACAAACCATATTTCACCCGAATACTTGCCGGCAGAGTGGTCCTTTATTCGAAAACAGGAAAATATTATCAATTTTTAACAAATATGTATTTTACAATTAGCGATTTATAAAATAGGATATTTGGAATCTGCAAGTTTTTACGATTCCAGACATACGTAATTTATTTTAAAATGTTGGAAATTTCAATAAATTTAATATATGGAACAATTTATTTTCGGAGTTATTGCTTGTAAAGTTTTCAACTTTTTTAGACAAATCACATATGCCTGGAATCGCAAAAATGTGTGGATTCCAAATATCTTGTTTTCAAATCGCTAATTGCAATTTTTTTTAATTCTGTTATTCGGATGTGCTTACGGACAAAGGACCCGTGCTTAAGCTTAAAATACAAAACTAACTTTTGTTCTCAATTTTGAGATGAGGGACTTGAAAGTTACAAAATCAGAATATCCGAATCTATACGGTTACAAATATATAAAATTTGCCACGATAAGTTCAAAATACATATCGTTTTATAAGTATCTCGTAAACTATACGAGATGCGTAAAAATCGATAGCATTTCTAGATTCACCGACAGGACATTACTGTTCTGAGTTGTTGTCACAAATAAATATATGCATGTAAATAAATAAACAGACATTTGTAGTGTAAAAAGAGATTGGTTTTATGAAAACTTTATGACAGCCAAACCTTTCTTAACTGCCTTTCGCGTTTCGGAATCCTCCTCAATGTTGGACCACTGAAACAAAGCATGGAGAGTAAGTATGTGATGTTTCGGAGAACATCGTAAGCTTGAACGTACTGCTTGTCTCTTTATATTCGCTCCTATACCATCACATGCACCCTTACCATGAGATGTAACATGGAAGTGCCATTCACCTTGGATACCAAAATCTTCTTCATGGGCTTGGAGATTAACAAAGCTACTCTTATTTTTGAAATGTTGCCCTGCACCATCAGTAAAATAGTAGATTGTATTTGGCCTGGAATGAGTTTTCAAGTATTCTACTATTATCTTTTGATACTCGTGAACAGCCACCGTGTCATGAGCTAAATCAACATTGTGCTACATTCTGGATTATGAAGGCGTAATTCTCAGAAAAATCGAAGCAAATCAAAAACTCCCCAGGCAATAAATTTTCCTTCAGGTTTTTGAAAAAAAAATGTAAATTCAAAATATGTATATTCTCACTTCTAATTTTTAAAGCATATTCCCACTAAATTTTACACTGACCGTAATGCAGGCCTTGTTAATTCACACTGAAAATGCAGAGAACAGTTATTCTAGTAGCATATAATATTACTTAACTTAAAAAACTGGCACTAAAGTGTTGCACAAAGATCCTCGGCCTGAGCGCACTAGGGAAGATCGCGCGCCACCGGCCCTATCACGGCATCTTGTTTACGTATCGTTCTATTACTCAAAGACAAATTAATTTGCCACTCTGAAAATTGGGGGTCTTATAGGAAAAAATCTTAGCTTTCTTTTAAAACTATTTTGAAGAAAAAAAAGCGCCCAAGTTTGAAAAAAAGTCAAATTTATTTTTGAATTTCAAAAATTTGGGTCAAATTTTAATTTTTTTAAAAAATCGTTATTACCATCAGAAATTTTGTGAAAAAATCTATCGAAAACATTCGGAGTAAAATATTGTTTAAGGCAATAGGACAAAAGTTACAAACGTTTAAAAGTAAGGCTTCGCTTAAAAAACCCAAAAATTGTACCCCTTCCACTTTGATAAATAATTATCAAAATGAATTAATTTTTGGTGTGAGGAGTACTATTTAATAGGACTACAATTAGGCAAATTTTTAGCCCGATCGGACAACTTTTATTTTGAGGTGGGGACACTTCAGAAATTATGCCCCATAGTTAAAAGTTTGTCATAAGGACAACCGCAGGATTTCGCCGGGAGCGGGTGCCAATCTGAAAAATTGTACCCCCTCCCAGCGAAATCGCGGGAAAATTTCAGCCGTAACCACGTCTCACGACCGTGAGATAGGCGGTTACAGTCTGCGATGAATTCAATACGTTGATCCGGCCAAAGTCTCGTGCACCCTGAGGACACGGAGCGACCCAAGGACGACCGCCTTCTGCATTCTCTCCGCAAGTGTCTCAGCATTTTGTTGACACACAAGGATGCTTCTCAGGCTATTAACCAGTGAAACTGTGGTACCTCCAAGAGCGCCGATGATTAGGACGATTAGCTTAACAGAATATTCGGGGTATAACCGTCGCAACTCCCTTATAAGATCTTTATACCTCTCTTTCTTTTCTTTCTCCTTGGCTGTGACTTTTTGTCAGCTGGTGCCGAAAATTCGATAACGAACATGGTTCGTTTCTCGAAGTCAAGGAAAAGTATGTCAGGCCTCGAGTGTGCAACAGAAACAATTGTTGAGAATATGAAGTTCCAGTATATACGGCACCTCTCATTTTCGACAATTGACTCTATTTCCCTAGGAGTGTTTAGCGGAGCGGTATTTGGGCTAATTCCGTAAGAGTGGCAGAGATGGTAATAAAGCACTCTTAGTGCCGCATTGTGCCTTTGGATGTAGGTCGTCCCCGCATGAGTTGAACAACTAGATAGTTTGTGTCCTAGGTGCTCAGGGTGTAAATGACACGCTCTGCAGCTATCATCGGGAATATCTTGGCTCAAAATGTGGTGACGGTATGCTAGAGTGGAAATGACACCGTCTTGACATGCCAAAATGAAACCCTCCGTGCCCGACTTCAATCCGGATGATTTAAGGAAAGCATACGTTAGCTCATACGACATCGACTGTTCCTCCACATTTCTGTGGAAGATGCCGTGCATCTTTTTGTCGAGGAGCTCTTCGCGGAAGTTTTTCTCCTGTGCTTTCTTGATCCGGGCCTCCAGGAGTGAGTATTCAAGATGGATAAGATTTGATGCATTTTGCTCACCCCCGGTATTTAAGTCAAGGCCGAGTGTCTCAGCAGCCTCCTCCGCTGCTTTGTACAGAAACGCCGCTTTGCCCGCTTCTTCATGGTTTCTGACCATTTTAAGAAGAGGGTCTTGTCCATTTGCAACTATATGTTGTATTACCCAGAATAATCCTGTTGTGAACACATTCAAGATTCAATATTCCGCGACCACCCAGGCGGCGTGAGATGTAAAGTCGCGGAACAGAAGACTTAAGGTGCATGCTTTTGTTCATGTGCAAAACCTTACGCGTCCCGATATCAAGGGATCTGAGCTCGTCCTTCGTCCATGGAACCACTCCTAATGAATAGAGTACTACCGGGACGTCAAGCATGTTCGTTGCAGGTACTTTGTTCTCAGCCGACAGTTCGGAAGACCAAATCTGCCGGATGAGAGGTTTGTATCTGCTTCGGAGAGTATCCTTTATAGATGTCACGTCCTGAATGCGGCTCTGTGGCACGCCCAGTTATGTATAGGTGTCTCCAGCGCTAAGGTGTCGTATAGCGCTTCTGTCGACGAGCTCAGGGTCGAGAGTGCGAGGGATAGTGGCAATAATGTGAGGCAAAAGAGGAGAGGGCTCGTGGTGTCGCCCTGAAATACACCTCTCTGAAAGGTGATACTGTTAGTGATCACACGATATTTTCCAGATAAGATGGTAAATCTGGTTTTCCAAAGCGGCATTAATCTCTCTATGCATCTCACGATGTGTGGATGAACCTTCAAGCTTTCCAACAGACAGATGATAAGTCTATGGGAGGTTGAATCAAAAGCTTTTCGGTAATCTATCCAGGCCATCGATAGAGATCGTTGATAGGATGCTGCATCTTTACAGACACATCTATCGATGAGCAGGTTCTCCCGACATCCTGCTACGCCTTTCTTCGAGCCACGTTGTTCATACATCTCTCGCCACACAGGTTCAATTGTCCGAAGAATCCTATCATTTAGGATGGCTGTGAAGATCTTATACAGTGTGTTCAGACAAGTTATTGGCCTGTAATTCTTAGGGTCAGCTAAGTTGCCCGTCTTAGGCAGGAGCACTGTGCGCCCTTCCACCAACCACTCCGGAATAGGCTCTTCCGACTTTAGATATGAGGTGAAAATTCGGGCCAGATGCTGGTGGGTTGAAGGAAACTTCTTCCACCAGAAGGTCTTGATACCATCTGGTCCCGGAGCGGGAAAGTTCTTCATGCCTTTTAATACGTTTTTCACCTCCTCGGTAGTGATAGGTGGGCATTCTTCCTCAGGTGTTATGAGGGCATTGCACAGCTCCTTGAAGCTATTTATGTTCTTTGAGTCTTCTTGAAGTGGATGCTGGACCTCGTAGACTTCTCTCCAAAATGCTTCGACCTCCTCTGGTTTGGGCGGATGGTCGACAGTAATTGGAGGGTCTTGGAAGAGTTTAGATGGATCAGATGAAAATTGTTGATTTTCTCTGACCCACCTCTCTCTCCGCTCTAGACTTCTCCTAGCGTTAGATAGTATTCGTATTCTGTCAACAATATGCTGTCTGATGGTCATTAGCTTTGATTTGTTGATTGTGTGATGACGGATCCGCAGTTCGCGCGCGAACCGTCGAAGCTTGGCAGTGAAATTCCTGCCAGATGTTATGTAGTCAATCACACACTGAATGCGGGACGCGTTCTGTCTAGCCCAGCCTTTCTTTGTGCTGAGTTGATGCATTCTTCTTTTGGTCTTATGATCAACCGTCGGTTTTGTTTTACGGCTTGCATCTGCCAAAGTTCTCGCTGCATTGTACACACCACAACTGATAGTCCAGAGGTCGGATTCTTCGGAAAAATCTCCACGAAGTTCATCATCTAATTCAGTCAGATCTTTGGGCTTGGGAGAAACCTGAATGCTGATGTTTCTCCGGGTCCTGAAGCATCGTTCTTCCTCTATTGGATGCCTGTTCGCGGTTGGTCTCAGTGTCGCTTCTCTTTGTCTGTTGCCGGCTTGTTCTAGATGCGGTTGAGTAGGCACTCCGCTTATATAACCCCTTTTCCTAAGGTTCTCGGCATGGTTTCGCAGACGTTGTTGCGAAAAGTCTGAGAGCTCTGGGTGTTTCTCGCACCACAGAGCATGCAGTCGTGCCATGTAACCTTCTCGTTCAGGGACCATACTGGCATCGTAGCACTCCAGCAGGCCGTCATTGAGTTGATCCGTCCACTTAAAAGTAACAAGATTCCGCCGGTCAATCGTTGCATTGTTGTCCGACCCATTGTCGGGAGCCCTGCGCGTTCGATTGTTTTGAACCGCACTTACTACAACTATGTTTGGTGTTGTCATTGTTGTTCCCACGAGCAGCTAGGGAAAGGGTTCGTCCATCCTTGTAGAGCCCCGCATGCAAGGATAAGGCTGTATACTCTGAGAGTCGCCGATTTCCCAGAATCACCGTTAGAGACACCTCACCCAGGTGACATTCAGCTTTCGGCACGGTTCTCACGCCTTCGCTTGGGGGTTATTCCTTCGGGACCATCCCTGGACAATTGTCCGCGACTGCTTATTAATTATTGTAACCATATTCAGTAGAAACCCTTGGTACAGGGACCCTCTATCCGCAACCCGAGGACGCGTTCGGAGGCTTTGTCATAAGCCCTTCGGTTCTATTCCAAAGGAATCAAAACCGAAACCGAATATATATATATATATATATATATATATATATATATATATATA
>CAKNXH010060255.1:10888-28464 GCA_932178445.1 Andricus quercusramuli
AAAATTTTTCAATTCGATAATTTCTATTATTATTCAAGTAATTGTTGATAACAATTGCAATGAATACATGTTTTTTTATAAATATATTAAATAAATTTACTTATGTGGTACGTTTTCAATATACAACTTTTAATCTTATATACATACATATTTACAGAATATATACTGATTAGAGATACGGAATTAGATGACATTTATTATGATTATTCGAGACTTCACATTCAGCGTCAAGAGAAATTTACTTTTCGAGCCTTTATTTTCGCAAATTCGTCAATAAGATCAGAAAAATCTGGTATTTGTAACAGATTGTTTTCAATTGACAAGATCGCGAGAGAGGTCAACCTGTCATCTGACATAGTCGATCTTGAATACGTTTTAATTAATTTCAGTTTAGAAAAGGTTCGTTCTGCGGTTGCAACGGAAACAGGGACTGTTAACAAAATTCTTATCGATACCCATACGTTTGGAAAAATTGTACTTAAATTATTCTGAACGATAAAGTTTAAAACATATATAGGTGTTATACGTGTATCCGGCAGCATGTACTTAGAGTGCAATAGCTCAGTACACAGTTCTTTGCCATCAAAATTTGTTTCATTGTCATGAGTTAGTTTTTCTTCTAATTGAGAGCAAAGCAGTCTTAAACTATTCTCCTCAGGGATTTCCTTCAAATTGTACATAAATGAACCAATCTTATTATGATTTTCTAATTGCTCAAATCTTTCTAAGCGAATTCCATTTGTTTATTTTTTTTCTCGAAAATTCGTTTTTTTTTTAAATAAAAAATATAACTGTTGGTCTAGTGGAATATTTATCGACATTTTTCAATTAATTGTTAACCCTTACTTGCCACTGTGGGGTGGATTACACCCCAGGGTTTTTGTTTCTTAATTTTAAGTACCTAAACGTGAAGGAAATCGCTTTACATCAATATTTGCCATTAACTCGAGACGGCCAGTATCTATTCAGGGCATTGGCATAGCGCTGCACTAGTTTACGCGTCTGTGGTAACTGTTCGAAGTTGCGTGGGGTGTCAAACACCCCAGTGTGGCAAGTATGATCGAAATTGATTTTTCGGGTTGATTTTTTTACGAGTATATTTTTTTTGCAGAGTGAAGAATATAGTAATAAAATATGTGATTTTAGCCTTGTGTGAAATGTACACAAGGCTAATTCTCGCACATGTATCAAACGGTATTTTTTGCAACACCCACCTCTAAAGTTGACGTTTGCATGCATGTAGATGGTGCCCAAAGTACCTTATTTGAGCAGACTGTGCGTGAAAAAATTTTCGCGCATGCGCAGTTTGAGGATGGCTTACTTTAGACACTGGTGAAAAAGCTGCGCATGCGCACATTCGAGATGAGGTACCTTAGACACTGGCATAGGTAACTTTAAACACTGGTTTTGGTATCTTTTTGAAATAAATTTACATTTAACTTGAACGAATGTTTTAATGATTGAAGTTTTGTTGTTAGGGTTACGTAGCCCCCCGCCTCCGGGGGGGAGGGGGCAAAAAAGCATAAACGCCAACGTTTTGTTTCAATAATTTTTTTCCAAAAAATAAATTTTTTTTTCACAAATTTTTTTTTCAAATATTTTTTTGCACAAATTTTTTTTTGAGAAAATTTTTTTCAAAATTTTTTTCTCCCAATTTTTTTTTAAACATTAAAAAAAAATTTTTTTTGTAATTTCTTTACTCCACTCTATGCAATATAAAATTAGTATTTTTCGTCACCACCTCCTGACAACTTTTTCGGACGGGCGGTGCAAAAAAATAGCGTGTGATACACGTGCGCGTAGGTGATTGGTAACTCGTATGATTGCATAATTCGCCTGCGGTTCGAAGCACTCGTCTACGTTTTCGCACTCGCTTCGCTCGTGCGCTAACCACCGACTCATGCTTCGAGCCTCCGGCTTATGCTGCAAAATTCACACTTGTACACAATCACCTATTTTACGCACTTGTATCACAAATAACTATTTTGATACGACGTGTGCAAAGCTTGATTTAGCATACGCTAGCGTGCGCAATATCGAGCTTTGAGTAAGGCGTGTCAAAAATTACTATTATACTTCAAATTGATTAGTTTTTCTTCAGAATAATGCTTCTTATCATTTTTAGTAAAAATAATATAAGATTTTCTTTTTTCTTCAACAATAAAATATAATTTTTTGGCAAAAATGCATAATAATTTTTCCGTAAAATTTCGTCCTTCATTTCTCATAATCAATACCTTTTTTGGACGATCCTGTAAACTAATATTTTTTTTCTTATTGTGACACATCATTAGAAAACTCAGCTTGCCCAGTGTGGCAAGCGTGTTACTCCGCGGAGGTGTGGCAAGCAAGGGTTAATTATGTAAAAAATTCCATTTATTTAAAAAATGTTTTTATTTTAAACTTCGTGGAACTGGCAGTTTATTATCGTTAAGTGGCATAAATATATTTTCAAATATTTTCTAATTGATTAAACAATAAATTATCATATATTGTCAACTAATAATCAAGGTTGCATATTAATTAATTTCATATTTACATCTTACCTTCATTATTGGGGCACAAATGCTTCTATATTTTTATCAAAATTTTATAATTAAAAACTATTGCAGAAATTTTTGTTTGTTAATCCTAAAAAATTTCCTTCTTGATCCTTATCCATTTGTCATTCCCATGTCTTAAATTAAATAACTAAATTTTGTAAATGGAACACTTATTTGAAATATTTTAAAAGTATTTTTCATAAAATTAGTTCTGTTCAAGTGGAAAAAATACATTTCTTTTTTTTAAATGTCAACAAATTTTATAACTTAATCATGAGGTCACTTTGAAGGGGTCAAAAAGTACAAAGTTAGAATTATTAAAAGTGTTCTTTTTTTTTAATTAATTAAATTGACGATAATTTTCTTTGAGCGAAACGAGGAAATTTTTAGGGTCACCGATGATCCTGAGAGAAGACCACAACTTTTCCACACGTCTCAAAGGCACATTTCAAAACATAATTTTTCCACTATTAAATTATTTTTTCCATATTGTGCACCGGATGGTTTTTTTGACTTCGATGACATTGCATCTCGTTTGCAAATAAGTTTTATATATACAATTTATTTAATACTGAGTTGAAGTGTTACGGGCAAAATATCAACATCGAATAATCATTTTGTGGGTGCGAAAGTGGTGAGCAAAGGACATAGTTTTCCAGAAGTTTTCGAAGTGGGAAAAATGAGGAAATTAGGAAAGCGCTTACTATAGAAGAAGCGTTCTCTGTGTGTGTGTGTGTGTGGGGGGGGGGGCCCCCCCCCAAAGGATCGGATAGGAAAATTCGAAGAGAGGGATAGGGGCGTTCATATATTGCCCTTTTCGAAGCAACATAATGTTGGGGACAAATTTGAGCTGAAATGATTCTGTAAGAACGATACTAGGGTCTTTGAATTATATTCGTCATTATTAAGCTATATTATAACGTATATATTTTAAAACCCTATCATAAATTTCCTAAAAGAGTGTCGTTCCTATAACTATGATTTATTTGGTCATTCGGCGTGGCCGCCAAAATATCTCAGTCCGAATAAGGGATCAGAGGAGGTGTTCAGATCCTTGAGAGGATTAATGAAAAAGCTATTACTAATCTTGAGACCTAGAATCGGAAAAACAGGTGCAAAGTTGTCTTCTTTCCAGACACCTGCAAATGCAGGTCCAGACATGTACAAAGTAAAATCCCATTCCGGCGCCCGCGCTCCCCAGCCCTATACATATATATACATATATATATATATATATATATATATCCCGGATGAGCCCCCATTCGGTTTCGGTTTCGATTCCTTTGGAATAGAACCGAAGGGCCTATGACAAAGCCACCGAACGCGTCCTCGGGTTGCGGATAGAGGGTCCCTGTACCAAGGGTTTCTGCTGAATATGGTTACAATAATTAATAAGCAGTCGCGCACAATTGTCCAGGGATGGTCCCGAAGGAATAACCCCTAAGCGAAGGCGTAAGAACCGTGCCGAAAGCTGAATGGCACCTGGGTGAGGTGTCTTTAACGGCAACCCTGGGATACCGGGCGACCTCTCAGTATCAGCCTTATCCTTGCACGCGATGCTCTACAAGGATGGACGAACCCTTTCCCTAGCTGCTCGTGGGAACAAGAATGAAACCACCAAGATACCAAAATGTTGTAGATGCGGTTCAAAACGATCGAGCGCGCAGAGCACCCGACAATGGGTCGGCAAACAATGCCGATCATCCTAGAGTTCGGGGTGCTGAAAATAATTTAGATGGAAACACGACGACGAACCGGCGGAACGTCCACATTGAGTGGACGGATCAACTTAAGAATGACGTGCTAGACTGCTACGATGCCAGTATTATCCCTGTTCGCGGAGGCTTTATGGCGCGTATGCATACTCTGTGGTGCCAGAAACACCCAGAGCTTCAGCACGTTTCACATCAGTCTTTGCGAAATCAAGCCGAATACCTCCGGAAAATGGATATGTACGCGGAGCGCTTCCCCAACCGCTGCTGGAGCAAGCTGCAGACGAAGATGAGAGAGAGACATTAGGACCAACCGCGGAAAGCAGGCACCTTCTGATGGATGGTCGCGATTTCAAGGACAAGGAGGAACATTAACATGCTAGTTCGTCCTAAGCCCCAAGATCTGGCTGAAATGGATGCCCCCCTTTGTGGAGAAATATCGCAAGAGTCCGACCTCTGTACCATCAATTGCTCAGTTGATGGTGCTGCGAGAGCTTTGTCTGATTCAAATCGAAGGCTAAAACCGACGATGTATCAAAAGACCAAAAGACGCTTGCATCGGCTGAACAAGAAAATTGGATGGGCAAGACAGAATGCGTCCCGTGTTCAATGTGTGATTGACTACATAACATCTGGTAGACCGTTTACAGAAAGGGTTCGAAAGTTCGCCCAAGAACTAAGGATTTTGAATCACACACTAAACAAGTCAAAGCTGCTGACAATCAAGCAGCATATTGTTGACAAAATACGGCTGTTATCTGACGCACAGGAGGAGAATACAGAAGAGGGAGAGATGGATCAGGGAGAATCAGCAGTTTCTCGCTGACCCATCGCGCCTCTTCAGCGATCTCCCTGTTTCTGTAAAAATCCACCCAAGCCCAAGGAGGTAGAGCCTTTTTGGAGAGAGGTATACAAAATCCCGAAAACACTGGAGTTGAAAGATGATACTTACAATATCATCCGCTTCAAGGAGTTTTGCGACAACCTTATACAATCTGAGGAGGAATGTCCATCAGTCACTGCCGAAGAGGTGAAAAAAGCACTTAGAGGGACGAAGAACTTTTTGGCTGCTGGACCAGATTGTATCAAGAACTTTTGGTGGAAGAAGTTTACTTTTATACACCAACACTTGGCCCGCATATTCACCTCATATTTAAAGTCGGAGTTGCCCATTCCGCAGTGGCTGGTGTTAGGACGCACTATACTCCTGCCGAAAAAAGGCAATTTGTCCAACCCAGGGAATTACAGGCCAATAACTTGTTTGAACACACTGTATAAGATCTTTACAGCTGTCCTAAACAACAGGATGTTCGACGAATTGAGCCTGTATGGCGAGAGATGTACGAACAACGTGGCACGAAAAAAGGTGTAGCAGGTTGTCGAGAGAACCTGCTAATTGGCAAGTGTGTCTGTAAAGACGCTGCAGCCCATCAGCGCGTCCTGTCAGTGGCCTGGATTGACTACCGGAAAGCTTTCGATTTAACCTCTCATAGACTTATCATCTGTCTGTTGAAAAGTTTGAGGGTACATCCACACATAGTGAGATGCATAGAGAGATTGATGCCTCTTTGGAAAACTAGATTTACTAGATAGATGAACGTTTATTTTTCAGCCTGCTGGCCTTAAAAAATTGACTTGCTTACACATCCATTTTTACAGAATTTTCTTAAAACTAACCCTTAAAAACTAACATCCATCCATTCCTTATCTCTAAGCCGCACGCTCGTATCGCCTTGCCTTCCTCGCTTCGCCTCGCTCGCATGTCCCTACTTTTTCGCATTGCTTCGCTTGCCAACCTCTGTTTCACTCTAATACCTACTACTTATCTACTATTTACAATATTTACATGTTACTTATATCTACTTTCTCTCCTATTTACAATCTTTCCGCCTCCATTCCTCTTCCTCCTTCCTTCTCTTCATCTCCATCTTACCCAACACTGCCTTCACCCATGCTACTGCCCTTTTTTCCCCCTTTTCATGCAACAATGCCTCCATGCTTATCTCACTTCTTTCCACCTCCCCGCACTCGTCCAACCAGTGCTCCACTCTTGCATCCCCCTTTCCGCACAGTTCACACATCCTCTTCTCCCGAGAGAGCCAGAATCTATTGAAACCCTCCATACATCCACACCTCATCCTCGCTATAAGTTCCTGACTTCCTTTCTCTCCTTTCACACACAAATATCGCGCTCTTGCCCTTGGCATAATCCACACATAGTTCCCGTTAAATCTTGACTCTCTTATTCTCTCTTCCCCTTCTGTCTTCTCTCTCTTTATGCTGTTTTGCTTAACCAAGTCATAAACCTTCCTTCCTTCCTCGTGCATCCTTCTCACATCATCCATCTGCAGTCCATTCATTCTAAAATACCGTTCCCTCTCCATCTTCCCACCCCCTCCCCTGTTCTCCTTCTCCCACCAACACTCCCTAACCAGCCTACTTCCCCCCTCTTCCAAAAATTTCTCCTCATATTTACACGCCCGGCTCCCTGCTAGAATTCCTACACTCGTTCTCCCCGTCTCCCTCCTGACAATATAATTAGGCGTGTTCCTTGCCAACCCCAGGGTCCACTTTACATACCTCTCCTGCGTTCTATTTACCTCTTCACTTTCCTTCCACCCCCACACCTCTACCCCATACAATAGCACACTCATCACTAGTCAATCAAACAATTTCATTCTCCTTCCAAAATCATCTGCGAATAACTTCTTTCCCAACCCCCACACCTGCCTCATCACCACATTTGCCCTCCTCACTCTCTCTTTTATGTGACCATCCACTCCCCCATGCCTTCGAAACACGAAGTCCAGGTACACAAACTCTTTCGCCTCCTGTACCTCCTTTCCCTTCCACTCCCACTCCCTTCCCTTATCCCTTCCCCCTCTTTTTCTGAACACCACAACCTTGGACTTTTCCGCATTCAGCTCTCACCCCTTTTTCATACAGGTATCTTCTCAACCTCTTCATCATCTCCTTTAAGGCCTCCTCGCTGGTTGCCAGCAACACTATGTCATCTGCATGCGCTAGTGACCAAATTCTAACCCCTACTATCCTGACCCCTCCTACCACCCCGGCCTCCAGCGTACTTTCCATATTGGCAATTAAATCGCAAAAAGCGTTGGGCTAAGTGGACACCCTTGCCTTAGCCCCCTATCCATCCAGAATCCCTCCGAAATCCTCTCTCCTCCTCTTACCTTGTCTTTAGTCTCTTCATAAATCTCTCTTACCCTTTCAATTAGGCCTCTCTCTACTCTCCTATCCTCCATTGCCTCCCACAACCTCCCCCTATCCACCGACTGAAACGCGCTTTTGAGATCCACAAAAAACGCGTACACTCTCGTCCCCTTCTTCGCTAATTCTCTATCCACCACGTGCTGCAGCACGTAGAAATTGTCGATAGTACTCCTACGCGCCCTGAATCCCGCCTGCGTCTCCAGAAATATTCCTTTCCCCTCGACATCCTTCCGCAGTCTCTCTGCCACCACCATCGCGTATACCTTATACACCGTATACACCTTATACCCTCTATAATTTTCCTGCCTGTCTCTATCCCCTTTCTTATACAGTGGCACTATTAACCCTTCTCTCCACCCTCCTGGGAATCCCTCGCCCCTTCATACTTTCTTCACTACCTCCTTCAGCCTCTCCCTAACCTCTTGTGTACTAAACAGCCATGCTTCCTTCTCTACCCCATCCAGCCCTGCTGCTTTTGACCTTTTCAACTTCCGTATCTGCTTCTCTATCTCCTCGTCATTCAACTCCTCCATCTCTGCCTCCCCCGTTCTTCTACTTCCCCCATCCGTCTTCCTTGAATCCGAGCCCTGGAATGATTCTTTGAAAAACTCTCTCCACTCCTCACTCCCTATCTTCTCGCTAACCCCCACCCTACGCTTCCTAAACCTATTTATTATCTTCCAGACGTCCCCCTCTGTCTTAACATTTGCTAACTCCTCTTCCAGATCTTTCTCCTTTTCCTGTTCTTTCTTCTTACACACCAATCTAAACCCCTTCCTCATTTCTACGTACTCCTCCCTTCTCGCATTACCCTCTTTCCACTTCTTGTACTTCCTCTTCACCTTCCTCTTCATCTTTTTACATTCCCTATCCCACCACGGCTCCACCATTCCTTTCTTCTTCTTTCTAAATACCTTCTTTTGCACACAACCTTTCACCTTCTCTTTCAGATCCTCCCATATCTCTTCCACCGAAGCGTACCTTCCCCTTCAAAGCGTACCTTTCCTAGCTGCTCCTGATACTTCTCTATCGCCTCCCTCGTCCAGGTCACCCTTTCCCCTATCGAGACTTCTTCCCTGCTTTGCCTTCCGCCACCCTCACCTCTTGTTCACAGACTCAATGGCTGATGATCTGATTCCACCCTCCCCTCTACTGCGAATTTTCCCGTCTTCTCCCATCCATGCATATTCATGACCACATAATCTATCACCGATACCCCCACCTTACTTACATATGTGTATTCTCCCTCTTCGTCCCCATTTGCCATACCATTCGCCACTGCCCACCCTCTATCCTCCATCCAGTCCCTTAGAATATCCCCCTCCTTATTTATTACATTATCCTTCGATTTCCTTTCGAAGCTCTCCCCTTCCCTGTAAAGTCCCCCTTCGCTCCCCATTCTCGCATTAAAGTCCCCACCCAGTACCACCATACCCTTTTCTCTTTCGCCCAGCAGGTCTTCCACTCTTTCTTTAATTCTTTCCATCCGATCCTTGTTGTACACTGTCACAAACTTACACTTTATCCATCCTATTTTTATTTCCCTCATTTGCACTCCCTCCCCCTCTTCCTCTCCATGAACTTTTTCCTCTAATCCATCTCTAACCCCGGTTATAATTCCCCCACTGGCCCTTCCTTTCTTCTTCACTCTGACCGCCTCCTGAAGTCTCCACCTATACCCCCTTGGTAGCTTTGGCTCTATTCTATCCGATTCCTTTCTTTCTACCCACGTCTCTACCAGTCCAACAACATCAAATTCCTGGATATACCGCCAGAACTCCTCGTCCTTCTTCTTTACCCCTGCTACGTTCCAGTACAGCACCTTCACTACTCCTCTACCGTGCGCTACCCCCACCCCCCCTTCTTCCTACGAAACAAATCCCCCTGCACTTCCTTCAACACCTCTCTCTCCTCATCCCACACCCACATCTTCCCGTCTACTCTTATTTTCCGATATCCTGCCTTCGCCGATCTCCCTTCTCTCCTCTCCCTCCTCGCCCTGTCATGAAGCATTCTCTGTACATCCCTTTCCTTTCTCGTTGAATCGTGATCTATGAAAACTCCCTCATCCTGTATCCTACTCTTATTCCGCATTACCCCCAACTTTTCTTCCCAGCTATCCAACTCCACAACCGCCACTTCCTTCTCTTTCCTCCCCTCCAACTTAATTTTCCCTACCCTGCCTTTAACCCACCCTATGCTCTGTAGCAGCTCTTCCACGCCCTCCCTTTCTTCTCCACTCTTTAGCTTCAACCCTCTTATCACAATATTATTTCTCCTGTCTGCCTTCTCTTTTCTCTCCATTCTCAACGCCATTGCCCTTATCCGTTCCCTATCCGCCCTCTCCTCCTTTTCATTCCTACGCTCTCCTACTTTATCTTTTATCATATTCTCTACCCTCTCCCAAATACCTTTAATCTCACTTCCCCCACCTCCGTCACCTACTTCCATTTCCGTCCTGCCCTCCACCTTCTCAAGTCTCTTTTCCGTCCTTTCCTGCCACAGCCTGATCTCTTCCATCTGCTTTATTTTAACTTCCTTCTATTTCCTTTCCCTCTCTAACCCCTCTTTAGTCCCCTTCACGTCCTTCCTTAGCCCCCTGATCTCGCCTGCCAGCATCCCGATAGCCTCCCTCTCTGACAATCCCTCCATTGGGGGGGGGGGGGGGTGACCTACGTGCTCTCACGCTTTTTTTGAAAGGACTTTCCAATTCGCTTTTGTCCGGACTCTCTCGGCTGTCTCTCTTCCTCTTCAAGAGATCGTCCCCGTCACATGTGCTCGACTCTCTCTCCCTTACCTTCTCGCTTCCTTCGTTCCGTTTGGACAAGTGTGCCAAAATTCATCTGAAGAAAGGAAAGGTTACTGGCGTTCCCAAGGACCCTGAGCTTGTGGATATAAGTGTTATTTGACATTTTAACACTGGAAAGACCTATACATACCTGGGCGTGCCTTAAAGCCGCATTCAGGACGTAACATCATTAAAGGAGTCTCTCGGAAGCAGATACAAACATCTTCTTCGACAGATTTGGTCTTCCAATCTGTCGGCGTTGAACAAGGTATCTGCGACTAACATGCTTGCCGTCCCGGTTCTACTCTACTCGTTTGGGGTGGTTCAATGGACGAAGAACGAGCTTAAGGCCCTTGATGTCACCACGCGTAAGATCATGCATATGCATAAAAGCTTGCATATAAATTCGTCAGTTCCGCGATTATACATTTCACGCCGTCAAGGCGGACGCGGACTTCTGAATCTCCAGTATCTTCATAACCGAATGGTTCTAAGTACAGCTTACATCGTTGCTAATGGCAGAGACCCGCTCCTAAAAATGGTCAGGAATCACGAGATGATTGGCGAAGGGGCTTTCCTTTACAAAGCCGCGGAGCAAGCGGCCGAGACCCTTGGCCTGAATTTTAACATCAGAAGTGAGGAAAGTGCATTGCTCCATCTAGATGCTGCACGTCTAAAAGCCGAAGTAAAGAAAGCAGAGGTTGGAAAATTTCACCAAGAGCTACTCGACAAGCATATGCACGGAAACTTTTACAGAAATGTAGGAAAGCAGACCTTGTCAAAGGAGCAAACTTTTGCTTTCCTCAACTCATCAGGGCTCAATTCAGGTACAGAGGGTTTTATTTTTGCATGCCAGGACGGTGTCATTTCCACCTTAGCATACCGTGCCCGCATTTTATGTCAAGAAGTTCCCAGTGATAGGTGCAGAGCGTATCATGCACACGCTGAGTACCTAGAACACATACTATCTGGGTGTCCGACCCACGCAGGAACGACGTACATCTATAGACATAATGCGGCCCTAAGAGTACTTTATTACCATCTTTGTGCTCTTACGGTGTTGATCGCGACCCTGCCCTGCCGAACGCTCCAAGGGATATAGAGTCAATTGTCCGAAACGAGAGGTGCCAAATTTTCTGGAACTACGATTTTTGGGCAGCAGTCTCCGTTGCTCACTCGAGACCTGACATTGTTCTCCAAGACTTCGAGAAAAGAACATTAATTTCATGCACATTCTACCATTGCAAAAGTAAATCAAATCATGATAAATAAATTAAAAAATTACCTTTCACCACAATTTTTAATCGTCAATCAATACTAAAGATGCTAATTGAATAATTACTTCAAAAACAAGTAGAAACATCTGAAGGCTTACAATTGAAGGGAATTAAAAATTCCAACTTTTTGTGCCTCTCGATGGAATTAAAAATAGATTACTAATTGGTTGTCAAAAGAACGGAATTAAGTTCCAGAGAAAATCTATTCTCTGGTTGTGAATTTTACCTGATGGAAAAATCGCATATTTAGAAAAATAGAATAAATCTCACTTTTCCCTAATAGCACGGAACGTTCCGAACATAAATTAACGTTATTGTTATTATTATCAATAAATATCGCGTAAACCGTAAGTGATAGGTCAAAATCGATGTCAGTTTAGGATACGGATATCATATTATAGTGTAGTACATGCGGTACTCAAAACTCAAAAATGACATCCATTCCCACCTATTTCTTACGGTTTACGAGATAATTGTTGTTAAAAATAACAATAATGTAAGGTTCCCCTCAGGTCCGAATGCAACATTCCACTAGAACGTTCCGAAGGGGCGGACATTCTACACGTTCCGGGAACGTTCCGTGCTATTAGGGTTACGTTAAAACCTGAAAATCTTAATTTTTCCCTATTCTCTTCTTATCGAGTAACTTTTATAATATGCATCTATTTTTCAGAATATACTGGATTTTCTAAATATGGGTGCAAAATATATTGATTAAATTAAGGTTTTAGTAAGATTACCTTCTTCTATAGTGCTGTAAAACAAACATATGGAAATCATAACCTCGCACTCTTGCATTATCTGCATCTAAATTTTGTTATCGTTGATACGATGATTCTAATTGGGTAATGATTTTCTTTATTGATCATCTTTGAGTTCTTCTACATTATTTCTTTATTATATTTGTACCAAATACGTAATTGTCGTTTAAAAATATTACAAATTTGCATACATTTTACAGAGGAGGGCCAAAACTTGTATTCACGAGAACTGAATTGAAATGAAAAGGTCTATTCTATCCGTACTGCTTATTTTTTCAATTTCTATTTTTCTCGAAGTCTCATACGCGCGCGCGTTTGAAACATTTTTTTTTGCTTTAAATCATAAACGCCGGATATTTAATTTTTCGGTATTGGTGTATAACAGCCCTATGCATCGCCCGTGTATTTCGGTTAGTTCACTCAGCTTTCTCGTGTAAGTGGCGCTGGGTGGCATGTAAACCTAAATTTGTCAACAAAAACATGGCAGATGTATAGACAGGCTCTGTTTTTTAACATTTTTATTTAATAGAAAGTGTTTTGACAAATGATTTTAATTCTGAATTATGGGGAAAATTAAGAAGACAAAAGACCCCCCAGAAGAAAAGAAAATCAAGAACAGGGGTATAGTATAAAAGAAAAAAAAGCGGAATCCGGTGTATAGCTCTGAGATGTACTTCGGGTTATGATTCTAGTCCTACGAAAGTTATGTTATTCTTGTGACAAAAGGTGACGAAAATGTCAAACTGTGGCAGAAAGAAATACGACGCGACGATATAATTTTAAAACCGGGCCATCACATATGCCTTCACAAAATGTGAGCAAAATTCGAAGTACGTGTGACGCACATGTGGAGGCATCATAAACGTAAATAGTTTTAAAAAATCATAACAAAATAATATTAATAATATATTATTGACTTTTTAAATATATAAAGGTTGAATTTATAAGCAAGATGAAAATAAATCTCTGTAATATTATAAATTTATATTTTAATGTTTAAATGTAAATAGTATATAAGTATGTACACCTGAAATTTCATTATTGAATTGAAACATCTTAGGGCACGGTACGGCATTTGTGCAGGAGGAATGAATCTATAAGGCATTTATGGAATTCAAGGAATGTGTGGAATTTAAGGAATTTGTAGAATTCAAGGAATCTGGAATTCAAGGAATCTGTGGAATTCAAGAAATTCATGGAATTAACGGAATTCGTGGAATTCGCAAAATGCAAGGAATTCACATAATAGGGTCATCCACAATAATTTTGTTTGCCTTATAGTTGAATTTTTATAAACTTTTTATCCCAACGAATTAAAATGTGAAATTCAAACTCAATTTCTATTATTTAGTAATTTATAATAATTTATTAAAAAGTGATGAAATATCCACCGTAAATGTCGATTTATAAAAGATAACATGTGGCGCCTTCACGGCTCGAAACACGTGGTGTGACGTCACGCACCGTCAAACCCGAAGAAAATACATGGTCAGTTTGATAAAAACAACGAAAATAATTAATTATCAGCGTTTTTTGGAAAAAATGGTTTGTTTTTATAAAGTATCAATATGCCTGGATACGTTAAAGCCTGTTCGGATAATTTGCCAAAAGTAAGTACATTTATGATTAGCGATTTCTTCGCGAAGTGCTCCTGTTTTAATGTTGCTGTCACTCGAGGAGTGAAAGCGAAAAAGTAAGTAAACGGCATAAATGACGATAACATTTTGGAACATTTATTTTTATTCATTTAATTTATTAATTATTGAGAATGATAATTGCTTCAGGCGAATCCTAACATATATGCAATATATTCAATTCAGAAAACCTAACCTCACTTTTGTTTATAGTTGCTTTTATAAATACTTCCTCAAATACTTCTATAAAATTGTTATAAAATTCATAATTATAAGATTTATAATTACTTTTATAAATATTTTATTTTATAATACTTGTTGCGTGAATAAACGATTTGATTTCACGAGGTTGTTATAGCTCACATACAGCCCGGCACCCCATATATATAACACCGTTGAACATCAGTCAATTACGAACTTTATGTTATCAAAAAAGCACATTTTAAATATATTTTTCTATTCAAATTAAAAATATATACTTATGGCGTTGAAATGATCTTCGCAACAGTATATTGTTGTCGTTAAGCCTGTGGTACGGCACATGTCACACCGGACAATTTTGTACCATTTTTTTCATTCCTCACCTTTGGGTATATATATATATATATATATATATATATAAATAATTTTCCTGGATTTTAGACAGACGTGTTCTTGCATTGAGGCACAAAACACCAATGGCAGCGCTAACATCAAGATGGCGTAATGAGCGCGAAAGAAATAGGAATTTTAAATGTGTCAATTCTTTCCTTCTTCAAATATAAATTCGAAAAATAGTTTCTTTACACTATGCTGGTATTATTAGTGATTTTAGAGCATTTACTTTAATATGCAAAAATAAAAAAAATTAGTGGATGACCCTATTCATGGAATTCGAGGAACTCGTGGAATTCGAGGAATTCATGGAATTCGAAGAATTCGTTGAATTCGAGGAATTAATTGAATTCACGGAATTGATTGAACTCACGGAATTCAAGTAATTCATTACAGTGCATATATTAATTGGTGGCTAGATTTTTAATTTAAATATATATATATATATATATATATAATTAAAAAAAAAAAAGTTAAACAACCACCGCAGGGTACCACTAAGAGCAACTGCCTTCTAAAAAAAAATGTCAATAGCCCCCAGTAGAACCGCGGTAAAATACACCTATGGCCACGTCTCACATCCGTGAGATGGGTGGTCACAGGGCACGACGAAATCACAGCGACAGGCCGGCGAAACCCTCGTGTGTCTTGAGGACACGAAGCGACCCAAGGATGACAGCTTTCTGCATCCATCCCGCAAGTGCCTTGGCATATTTTTGGCACGCGGGTATGGCTTTAAGGTTACGAACCAGTGATAATTTAGCATCTCCGAGAGCACCTATCACAAGGACAATTACTCGTACCGAATATTTTGGGTACAGTCGTTGCAGCTCTCTTTTAAGGTCTTGATACCTCTCCTCTTTTCCTTTCTCCTTTGCAGTGATGTTGTATTCGGACGGAGCCGAGAATTCGATCACGAATGTAGTTCGTTTCTCGAAGTCTTGGAGAACAATGTCAGGCCTCGAGTGCGCAACGGAGACTGCTGCCCGAAAATCGTAGTTCCAGAAAATCTGGCACTTCTCGTTTCGGACAATTGACTCTATATCCGTTGGAGCGTTCGGCAGGGCAGGGTCGCGACCAACACCGTAAGAGCGACAAAGGTGGTAATAAAGTACTCTTAGGGCCGCATTATGTCTATAGATATACGTTGTTCCTGCGTGGGTCGGACATCCAGATAGTATGTGTTCTAGGTACTCAGCGTGTGCATGACACGCTCTGCACCTATCACTGGGAACTTCTTGACATAAAATGCGGTGACGGTATGCTAAGGTGGAGATGACACCGTCCTGGCATGCAAAAATAAAGCCCTATGTACCTGAATTGAGCCCTGATGATTTGAGGAAAGCAAAAGTTTGCTCCTCCGACAAGGACTGTTTTTCTACATTTCTGTGAAAGTTTCCGTATATATGCTTGTCGAGTAGCTCTTGGTGAAATTTTCCAACCTCTGCTTTCTTTACTTCGGCTTTTAGACGTGAAGCATCTAGATGGAGTAATGCACTTTTCTCACTTCTGATGTTAAAATTCAGGCCAAGGGTCTCGGTAGCTTGCTCCGCGGCTTTGTAAAGGAACGCTCCTTCGCCAATCATCTCGTGGTTTCTGACCATCTTTAGGAGAGGATCGGCGTGAAATGTATAATCGCGGAACTGACGAATTGATATGCAAGCTTTTATGCATATGCATGATCTTACGCGTGGTGACATCAAGGGCCTTAAGCTCGTTCTTCGTCCATTGAACCACCCCAAACGAGTAGAGTAGAACCGGGACGGCAAGCATGTTAGTCGCATATACCTTGTTCAACGCTGACAGATTGGAAGACCAAATCTGTCGAAGAAGATGTTTGTATCTGCTTCGGAGAGACTCCTTTAATGATGTTACGTCCTGAATGCGGCTTTGAAGCACGCCCAGGTATGTATAGATCTCTCCAGTGTTGAGATGTCTAATAACACTTATACCCACAAGCTCAGGGTCCTTGGGAACGCCAGTAATCTTTCCTTTCTTCAAATAAATGTTGGCACACTTGTCCCAACCAAAGTCCATCCCAATCTCTCCTGTGTAGTTCTTGACGATATTTATAACAGTTTGAAGTTTGCTTTTACCAGCGGCATAGATCTTTAGGTCATCTATATAAAAAACATGAGTGACATTATGCTCACGCTGATTAGTGTCGCCACAGAGGTATCCAGGAGAATTTCGTAGTGCGAGAGATAGAGGCAGAAGTGTGATGCAAAAAAGCAAAGGGCTCATACTATCCCCTTGAAAGACGCCCCTCTGGAAGGTGACCTTGTTCGTCGTCAGACGATGATTCCTAGATGAGATGGTAAATCTAGTTTTCCAAAGAGACATCAATCTCTCTATGAATCTCACTATGTGTGGATGTACCTTCAAGCTTTCCAACAGACAGATGATAAGTGTATGAGAGGTTGAATCGAAAGCTTTCCGGTAGTCAATCCAGACAATTGACAGGATCCGCTGATGGACTGTAGCATCTTTACAGACACACCTATCAATCAGCAGGTTCTCTCGACGTCCTGCTACACCTTTTTTCGAGCCTCGTTGTTCGTACATCTCTCGCCATACAGGCTCAATTCGTCGAACATTCCTGTTGTTTAGGATAGCTGTAAAGATCTTATACAGGGTGTTCAAACAAGTTATTGGCCTATAATCTTCTGGTTTGGAAAAGTTGCCTTTTTTCGGTAGGAGTATAGTGCATCCTAACACCAGCCACTGCGGAATGGGCGTCTCCGACTTTGAATATGAGGTGAATATGCGTGCCAAATGTTGGTGTATAGAAGTAAACTTCTTCCACCAAAAGTTCTCGATACAATCTGGTCCAGCACCGGAAAAGTTCTTCGTGCCTCTAAGTGCTTTTTTCACCTCTTCGGCAGTGACTGATGGGCACTCCTCCTCAGATTTTATGAGGCTGTCTCAAAACTTCTTGAAGCGGATGATATTGTCAGTATCTTCTTTCAACTCTAGTGTTTTTGGGATCTTGTACACCTCTCTCCAAAAAGTCTCTACCTCCTTGGGCTTGGG
>CAKNXH010060255.1:55572-69167 GCA_932178445.1 Andricus quercusramuli
CCTGATCAATCTTCAACTCTGGCCGTCCTCTAGATTTACAAGATCTTCTCCATTTTTAGTCTTCTGAAGCCTCAAAAATTAGAGAACTGTTCGGTATTTGACTGTAAACCACCTAAACCCCTGATCACGATAGCTTAGCTCCCAGAAAAAAAGAAAGAATTGATACGGATTGGGGTGAATTAACATTTTTGTAATGCACGCGAATCCCGTTTTCTGATTCGTTCAAACGCGTTGAGACGCATTTAGATGAATTGGGACACCGCGAATTGAATGTGTGATCAAGGTTAATTAGAAAAGAATTAATCAAAAGTGCATGCGTCGAGATTTGAAAGAGCGATCCCTCGTGTATCAGTCCAGAGTACCCGCCACTGAGCTACGAGACAATTTACTAAACATATACAATAAATTTTATATGCCCCGCATGTTGGTTTTCCTGTTACGGACCGTCTTCACGATTTTAAACGCATAGACATATAGGTCCAATACGTCATTGTCGCAAAGCGGGATTTGCAGGGTGTCTTAGTCTTTTCAATTCAATTTGTATCAATACTTTCTTATTTGGGCTTAAAGATATTTACGCTCAGAAAGGATCACAAAGTGTGATAGAGGAAATAAAAGCTAAACTTAAGATTGTAGTCCAAAAAGATGATCCGGATTTTAACGATTTTGTGACTGTAAATGAAAGCGACTATTCTTCGGGTCCAGTATCAGACTGCTTAGCATTTTTTACAACAGTGAGGACGATTTTGATTATAAAATCATGCATCCAAGTTCCTTGGTGAACAATTTTGTAAGGACTTTAGAAGGTCTATTACACCGATTCAAACAAAAGAAATATTATTCGGAAGAAACTGGGAAGGTGTGCTACTGAATGATATTATTAATTATTAATTTATTAATATTATTTTATTTATTAATTAAATTAAATGTAACATTCTCTTTTAAAATATTAAAAAATAATTATTAATTAATATAATATCAATGTTTCTGGATATATGTTTAGAGAGGATTATTAAATACTTTTATTTCTTCTTTTTTATATTTTATAGAGAACATTCGCAGATAATCTATGAATTGGGATTCGAACTCTAGGTTTTTCCAAATAAACTTTTTTATTAAATAATGTTTATACTTTTCGCCCTTCGACGAAGGGCCTCTTCAGTAATCACAACTATGTAACTAGCCATATATAAATTCAATGGAGAGAATCCGTGGTAATATTATGGAGCGAACCATGTCAAGTCAAAGAAAGTAAAAAAATTAAGTTAAAAAAAGTAAAAAATTAATTTGCTTAAAACACTCGTCAAAAGTAGTGACAGTTAAAAAAGAGTTAAAAAATATAGTGATCTGTTGACTTCCATGGTGGCCTTAAAAGAATATTATATTATAATTAACATTGGTGGGCCATCACATTATTCTTTCGTAGGCCAACATAGCGAAGTGACAGTTCATAAATATGGAGTATTAATATTATATATATATATTAGGGTGGGTCAAAAAAAACTTTCAATTTTTTTTTCCTCAGATACCATGAAAATATTGTCAGAAATGACGAAAAAAAATTCTGGTGAAGCTTGAGCTCTGAATATTAATATTAACAGGTGGCGATTTGTGATTTTTGATTTCCCATTTAAATAACACAGGAATTTTTAAAAAATTTTTTTCGATTTTTAATGCGTTTGAACGAATAATTGTCTAGTGAAAACGAAAACTTATTCTTGTAGAGAATTTAACGATCTACGAAAAATGTCGGATATGATTGTTTGCTAAGTCGACTCTTTCAAAAGTTATTCGAGGTTAAAGTCTAACTCTAAATCGTTAAATAATGGCTCAAAAACATGAAATATCTTATTTTTCGTAAAACTAATCGAATGTTTTTGGTAAAACAATAACATTTTTACAAAATATCGTGAGAAAAACCAATTTTATGACACTTAATTTAAAAAAAAAATCTGAACTTTACTTTACCTGAATAATGACTTGAAAAAAAATTTGGAAAACGGTTGACCTAAAGGCGATCCCTGTAACTTCCCGCTAATTTCAGTCATTGAAAGTTTGCAGTTTAGCCGCTGGTTGCGATGTTTATGAGCTCTTCGAGCTCGAAAATTCAATTTTTATGTTATTTTGAGCTCTCTGAGCTCAGAAATAAAGCTGTTCAATGCTTTTGAGCTCTTTGAGATCAAAAGTCTGATGGAAGTTTAATGAAAGAGTATTTTTTTAATTTTCAATCTGCCATAACTTTTGAATGAGTCGACTTAGCAAAAATTCATACCAGACATTTTTTGTAGATCGTTAAATTCTCTACAAGAATAAGATTTTGTTTTCACTAGACAATTATTCGTTCAAACGCATTAAAAATCGAAAAAAAATTTAAAAAAATTCTTGTGTTATTTAAATGGGAAATCAAAAATCACAAATCGCCACCTCTCAATATTAATATTCAGAGCTCAAGCTTCACCAGAATTTTTTTTCGTCATTTCTGACAATATTTTCATGGTATCTAAGGAAAAAAAAATTAAAAGTTTTTTTTGGCCCACCCTAATATATATATATATAAATATATATATATATATATATATATATATATATAAATTATTATTAATTATTATAGTATTATTAATATATAAAACTAATGACTCAACTTATTTGTATAACCGCTTTGCTTTAAACGATATAAATACTCCATATTTATGAAATATCACTTCGCTATGTTGGCCTACGAAAGAATAATGTGATGGCCCACCAATGTTAATTTGAATATAATATTCATTTAAGGCCACCATGGAAGCAGTTGTGTAGTCAAGGCCTGGTGGGGCCTGGCGCCGCCAGGCCACTTATTTTGGAGGCATTTAAAGAGCCATCTGCACAATATTGAGAATTTAATTTTGAGACAGAATGGAATCCAACTTTCGAAGAACAAAATACCATGAAAAGATATTTATGGAAATTGATGGAATATACAGTATAATATTTAAAATTTCCGGAATACAGTTAACTATTACTGGATATCCCGGATCGTAAATTCATCTCTCTCAGAGTCTCAGAGACTCAGGTACTTGCAATAAATGGAGCAATGGTCTATACTCTATAGAACAGTGGTCGGTGAACTATTAGAAGACTTTTGTTAGTGAGCAGGTAAAAATGTCGAACTTTGAAAAATAAATAATTTTTAAATTGGAAAATAGCCACGATTTTTCACAAAAGAGAGAAATATGGACATGTTTTGACTAATCTTGTCTACGTATGAACTTGTAAGGATTCTAATCTCAACCTTTGCAATACATATTATTATATATCTTAATTTTAAGTACATACATTAAAGAGAAAACTAATCAAAAATTAAAAAGTCGTATTTTATTTTAAGCTTATTTATACCACACACACACACGCGCGCGCGCGCACACACATCTTTTCAAAAACTTCTGTGTATGTACCGCTAGGTCACTTTTTTTTAAGGACTACACCACTGCATGGAAGTCAACAGATCACTATCTTTTTTAACTCTTTTCTAACTATCACTACTTTTGACGAGTGTTTTAAACAAATTAATTTTTTACTTTCTTTGACTTAATTTTTTTACTTTCTTTGACTTGACATGGTGCGCTCCATAATGTTACCACGGATTCTCTCCATTGAATTAATATATGGCTAGTTACATAGTTGTGATTACTGAAAGACCTGGAGTTTGAATCCCAGCGGAGCTAGAGAGAAATTTTTTCACAACCTATAAAAATTAATAATCAACATTAAAAAAATATTGATTTTAGACCATGTAGACAAAAAACATTAACATCATATTATTTACTATATTTCGCTGGTCAAAAACGATAACATCAATAATAATAAATTGTTATATTTATTTAACAAAATCTAATTACAAAGATATAAGTAAAAATTGTTTGTCAAAGAAATCTTTGCATAATTTTTAATAAAAAAATTAATTTTTAAATTATTAGTATCTTATTATGCATATGTACTTATATTAATTACTTAATTGAAATAAGTTAAATATTTTTTAGTCGTACAATTTTTGTCGCCTAATAGATCAATAGAATTTTGTGATTGATACGTTTAATTATTTATAATGGTTAAAAAAAATATTGATGCAATATTGGAAGCTAATCTAATTCTATTTTTATTAATTTAAATAAGACTTTATGTATATTACTAGGGGTTAAAAAAATAAATATTTATTTTAACGTCTGTTTTAAGTTATTATTAATTGATATCTATTGTATATTGTTAAATAAACAATATTTTTTGGTATTCTTACCATGTGTCACATGCAATAGTAGATTTACATGCCACCCAGCGCTACCTGTAACTCAGCTTACGCCAAGAAGCTGCGTGAACTAACGTCAATGCGTGGGGCTGGTGTATAATAGGTATTTTTGTTCTGAAACATAACTGTGCGCATGTGCGAGAAATTTGACGTCACATCCAGAATTTTTTTTTCAAGCGTGTAAAAGTCGGTAATTTTGGTACAAAAATTCACTTCATTCGAAGCTCAAAGATCGCCAAAAACGTGTAATCCCCCTGGCGCATGTGGAACACACCCCAAACCATTCAAATTTGGTGAATTTTTCGAGTTTTTGGGGATAATTTGGGCCGTGTTCCACGTTAGCTAGGAGGATGAAACTTTTTTGACGATCTTTCGGCATCGAGTGAAATGACTTTATGTTAAAAATTTCAGTCTTTTGTCAGTGTATTTTTGGTGAATTTTACGAGTTTTGGGTTATGATTTTCGGTGTGTTCCACATTAGCTAAGATAGGAGGATGAAACATTTTTGGTTATCTTTGAGCATCGAATGACATGATTTTGTGCAAAAAATGTAGACTTTTGAGTTAGTGTATTTTTGGCGAATTTTTATGTGTTTCGGGATGATTCGGGGTGTGTTCGACATTAGCTAGGGAGATGAAACTTTTTTTGGCTATCTTTGGAATTTCAGTTGGGACCAACCGGAAGAGGCGTATTTTCATATCTCAATTTCCTGAAGAAAAAAAACTTTTTAAAGTTTAATGATGTTAAGGCCTGCCCCACGCGAAAAATATTTAAAAAGAGTTTTTTTTATTTTTCTCTGAAAGTATTGATTTTATTGAAATGTTATGAAAAATGTTTCTAGATCTTGGCAAAATACATCTTTTTTATATTACTTATTTTTGCGTGCGACCAGTTGTTTAAAAAAAAATTGAAATAACTATTTAAAAAAGTGGAAAATGCAATATTAAAGTAAATTCTGCAACCTCAAACAGGTAAATTTTTATTTCCTGACAGTTTATATGCTGAGATGCAATTCCCTGCTTGTCCCACTGATATAAAGAGCAACCCAGGACTCACGACGAGGACGTGGTTACATATTGAGTTCCACTGCAGCCCGTCCCAACCACCCACCTTTCAGGGTTTAATGCTATATGCTACTCGTGACCTCAATTTCTTTTTGGAAAATGTGTGATCTGCTTTCTTTTCCATCTTCGGAATTTCCTGTCTTAACCCATCTCGATTTTTTTCTCCACAAACAGAAGCAGCACCTTCTGTCACTGCTTTGAAGCACCGTTCTACACTTTGAGAGTGGCATGGGAAGCGGAGAGCTTCATTCACAAGGGGATGCCTTCGATCATTAACGAAAAATCTAAGATCATCATCAGAAATATGAGCAAGAACTAGTGAAGCTGTAAATGTGTTGAAGTTTTCTTTCTTCCAATCTACCATATCGTAATATTCTGTTGCGTTCAAGTTTAATTTTGGTGTTTGGAAATTTTGAAACGGAAGTTGACTGATCTATTCTTTCGACACTTTTTCCTTATGCTGCTGTTGGTTTGGTTCTTGGATTACGAATTGTTTCTTTTTCTCATCGTCTCTTGCTTTCAGTATAATTTGCAATCCGTTTACTCTCACGGATAGCGTATCATCACAAATCATAGCCAGTAAAATCGTTTCAGGGAGTGCGCAGAAACTATTTCTTTCAGTGATTTCGTATACCAGCATCCTTGAGTGATCCGGAAGTTATTTTGAACGGACGATCATTTCCCAAACATCTGTTGCAGCAAACTGTATTGTCGGTTTACTTTTGGTTAAAAACTAGCACGTTGCGTAAACTCTAAGAATGAACGTCACCAATAATACCAGGTTTTCTGATGAATTTTCTGTGGAAACGTACAGTCGTAGATCACGATTACCAGTTGTTAACCAACGTGCATGATTCAGTGTGCCAGGATTAAGAGTTGCGAGAACAGGTGGACAGTATCCAGAAGCAATTGCTTAGCACATTCGATACAGATATTTTTGATCCGTACTAAGATCTTTAAGAACCTCCGCTGAAAGTTCTGGTACTTCTGCTTTAATTATTTTGAATTTGCAAATAGGCAACTGTTCACAATTTTCTAATGCTCTACCTATTGGACCCGATAGCGTGTCTCGTTCACTAGTCTTACCGTCAATTGCATATATCAGGTGGCGTAAAGGTAAGTCATTGCAGTGTAACAGGTAAACTGACCATTGCAGGGGTTTCCTTAAGCAAGGTGACCTCTAAAAGCATGATAACTCTACCTTCGCTTCCTGTGTTAACTGGCGTTCCGTCACAACCAACAACTGCAAGGTTTTTAATATTTGCTTGTTTCTGCTCGAAAAATTCACATATACCTTCGCAAATATTCAATGCGTGACCAGAAGATGGAGTAAAATGATGCAGGTATTCGTCACCTGGTTGCTTGATGAGAGAAATATGCTCTTCTTTGATCCTTTTTCTATGCCAAGTGTTGTCCACTTCTTTTGAACGTGCATTACATCCTTGCAGCCATCAAAATAAAGGCCTCTGTATAAAAATAAAAAAAAAATAATAGAAAATTACTTTTCCAAAAATCAGTTGAAGTTTTAGTTTTTGAGTTATAAAATATTTAAGCTGGTCCAATCAGGAGCGCCGTATAAACAGTCGTGTGTGCTTGAACGGGATTCAAACGTTGTGTTCTCCCGCCGCTAACCCCACCTCTGCGCCAGTGCTCCCAATTCGGCTCCCTAACTGCACTGCGCATGCGCCGCATCGCAGTCTCATTATCTCTAAATGGCGCGCTTTTTTGAAACTATTACATGTGTACATCAATTTTTTATGATAAATCATCATTGTGGAAATGATAAAAATTAATTTCTAGATCACAAAATAGTCTTTAAAGTGCAAGGTGAAATAATTATTTGATTGTACTCTTCACAAATATATTATTGATTTTAAATTCAAAGGAAGGAATACCTTCTTTTATCATTATAAATTTTAAATCATTCATAATACTCTTTTGTACTTTATGGTTATTATATATTGTGAAAAATTGATTTGTATATTGGGAGTACTGCTCTGCGCTCGCTTCGATAGCACTGCGTTGGAATCCCGCTCACGCACACACAACTATTTATACGGCGCTCCTGACTGTTCCAGCTTAAATATTTTATAACTAAAAAACTAAAACTTCAACTGATTTTTGGAAAAGGAATTTTCTATTTATTTTATTTTATTTTTATACAGCTGTATAAGTCTGAATACTTGAGTCTGGGACACCCTGTATTTATGAATTTAAATTCTAAACCATTTTTAGATTCTAAGTTTGCACCTTAGTCGTTTGTACATAGCAGATTTTTGGCTTGTTGTGTAGATTGCCCTACGTAGAATAATTTCGCATAGTCTCTGATGTCGGTTTTATACAAAGATGCATTCCTCCACTTAATCATCGAGTATTCCCTTTCCTGATCGGACTTCTTACCTAGCAAGGTAAGAGATTTGGTCGATGCATGCTGGTGAACCATGGCGCGAATCATCCTCGTGCCCTCCTATGGAGATAGAATGGAATGTTTTTTTGCTGGCCTCTATGGTAAAGAATGACAGACCGAAAACCAAGTTCGCTCAAATGCTAACACTGATAAAATGCAGACTAGACAATCTTTGATGCACGTGCAGCTATGCACTGTTGCTATACCTTTAAATTTACTTTATTAATTGATAATATTAATTGGGTATCTTAGCAATTGCTATTACACCTTGATGATTTTAGTTATGGGTGTTTCTACCACAAATATTATGTATAATCAATCTAGAAACATTGTTAGTTATTTCCAAATCAATTATAAACAACATTCTAGTCAGTTCGTTTATGGATCTAGGGCGTTGGTGGACAACCCGATCAGCGGGGCCGAATATACTTAAATTACTATTAATGTAATTATTTATTGTTAACAATAATTGAACTCCCCGATATTGCTTTGCCAGTTTTCTAGTAAATTGGTCAGATTATTATAGTAATAATGTGTGGCTGTGTTTTTTTTTGTCAATTTGTTCATTGAGCTTGTTATCATTATTTTCATGATCGTTAGTAATCGAATCCATCCACCAACAATTGATCAACAGTATTGATCCTTCCGACTAAGGGTAGTGTTATTGATACTGATTGCTGACATACAGATCCATGTAGAATCTTTTCCAAAGTTATTAAATAGATGTATGAACTAAAGTTAAGGATTTAGCTAATTAAAGTTTTAATGTGTATTAGCATTTTGCATGGTTAATTAACTATTCGCTGTCCTGTTGGCACTCGAAAGTATGAGTCTTTATAGTCCGAGAACCCACTGCGTTTTTTGGCAGGTGTTAAGCCAGTATGATAAAAGTTACTTGAGATGAAACCTTAGAAATAGACGACCAATGGCCCTCCTGCCATCGCGAAGTCGGTCAAAGGTGCGATAAAAAGGGATTCTTAGCGATCGATTTTTTCGTTATTCACCTGTCGTTAGCCAGCGTAATGAAATCTACACCATATTGTAGAGGAAAATTAGTGCTTTCGAAAAATGTACTTGTGCCACAATCCACCCGGTCAAGAACCCCCGGCACGGTGGCCTAAAATGGGTTATTAAAGTTAACTAAGTGTATGTGTCGACCAGCACGATAAAAAAAAAATGTAAATGAAAGCTCTAAGCCCTCTGTAGAAAAAAAAAACTTGTCCTGCCAGGGCTTAAGAGTACTGAAATAGGCGGCACGAACATTTCTTTGCGAAATTTATTTGCTTCGGCTGCAATATTCTTTACTTGCAATGAGAAAATTTCCTAAACGAAGCAATTAAAAAGTTTGTAAAACTATTATGTGTATACTTTGATACTTCGAGGATATACAGTAGTGTGCAAAAGTTTTGGGCCACATTTTTTTCTGAACTATTTCCTAAAAGGCTAACTTAAGAAAAGATATATTTATATACAAACTAGGTATTATAAATAATATATGAAGATGGTAAAAAATTGACATACTTCAGACCAAAAGTAGATTAAGATATTAAAAGTCCTTTATTATCTGCTGCCAACGTTTCGAAAACTTGTGTCGTTTTCCTCTTCAGGACGTAATATTAAATTTCAAAGTTCGTCATCTTAGTCATTATTTATAAAATCCTCTTCCTCATCTTATCACTGTTGGAGCTTCATTTTTTACAAAAAATGTTGTGTAATTCTTTTGAAAGAATTACATTTGTTTAAAAAACATTTATACTTCTTTAAAAAATGTTAATAATTAGGTTAACTTAGTTGAGTAGTCAGAGACTCCCCAACTTTTCTGCTCCATTTTTGCAAAGAGTGAATTTTTACCATCTTCATATATTATTTATCAACTTATATTACTCAGACAAAAAACATCGCTTTAACACCATTACGAATCTAACAAACTAGGTATATTATTTGTACTAAAAAATAAGGTAGGAAACAGCTTTTGAAAACAAAGGTTTACCGGTTCTATCTTTTATATTATATATTTACGTGTGCAAAAATATTGGGCCACTGTATTTATATATTTCTCAGATCTCCGCCTGGTCCGCTACTTGGCTTCTTTATATCCTTCAAGTGTTTCACGCATTATGTCAAGTCATTCTAAGGTCAATATGCCGCGACATAAAAATTATCAAATTCGGAAAGCCATGATGAACCTTTCTGAACAAGGAAAGGCATCTCGTGAAATTGCCCCTTTATTGAAAACTGGTAAAAATACTGTAAATAGAATAATCGAAAAATTTACTTTTACCAAGTGCCTATCGGACCTCCCACGATCTGGTAGACCACGGAAAACGACCATACGTGTTAAAAAATCATTAAACGCAAATGTACCACGGATGTCAAGAAAACTGCATCTGAAATTGCTCAAGAACTCCGTTATGAAAACCTCGCCAATGCGAGAAGGAGCACAGTATCACGTCGTTTAAAACTCGAAATGATGTAGGACTATTTACATGCGTTGGTGTTGAAAAACATTTGATCAGTAAGAAAAATCAGAAGGCCCCATTGACATTCGCACGAAAATACCAACACTGGACTCCAAAGCAGTGGAGTAAAGTACTTTTTTTTTTACGAATCAAAATTTAATCTGTTTGGAAGTGACGGAAAGAAGTATGTTAGACGTCCGAAAAACACAAGATACGATTCCCGATATCAAATTCCAACATTTAAACATGAGGGTGAGTCAGTCATGGTTTGGGGAGCTATGTCTTCGCGAGGAGTAGGCCCATTGCACGAGATTAAAGGCATCATGGATAGTGTTATATATCGAGACATTTTGCCTGAAAAATTGTTACCATATTCCAAGAAAAATATGCCTAAAGATTAGATCTTTCAGCAAGATAATAATCCAAAACATAAGTCGAAGCTGGTCCAGGAATTTTTTAATGTGCAAAAAGTGAAGCTTTTAGATCACCCAGCTCAATCCCCAGATCTAAATCCGATTGAAAATTTGTGGGATGCACTTGGAATACGCGCTGCAACAAAAAAACATCGGAACAAAGCTAATTTATGGAAAAATCTGTAGGAGGAATGGGGGAAAATACCAAAGGACTACGTTCAGCGCTTAGTTGATTCAATGCCTCGTCGATGTGCTGCTATAATTGCTGCAAAGGGTATGGCTACTAAGTATTAGTTATTAAGAAACGAAATAATGACTTTTTTCTTGATTTTATAAACGTTAACTTTTTTATAAAGCTATAAAATAAGCGTGGTCCATTTTTTTTAACACCGTCATATAGAACATTGAGGAATAAATTGTCAGCAATTTTTATCAAAAATGTGTAAATTTCATAATTTTGTAGTTCAATGAACTACTAATAACTCGCATATACTCAATCCTTCTTAGCTGCTTTTATTTACTATATATAGTCAAAAATGTGTTTGGCCCAAAACTTTTGCACACCACTGTATGCGTCAAAATGGAAATTGAATACATTATGAACAAATACCAAGGTGCGATTGATGATGGCTGAGCTATCTCTAATTAAATACTTAGTAATTTTACAGTGCAGATGTCCCGTAAACGATTAAGAGCATGTTAAGACATGCCGTGTAATAATAATTAAGAAAAAGTACCTTAAACTTAAATACTTTCCAAGGAATGTTCCTGCCAGTTCTATTGATGTAAGTGTTAGTCCGATGTCACAGCAGGATCGCACTACCGAATGGTCGACCTCTTCAGAAACTGTAAGACGATCCATTACGATCCCTTCGTAACAATAACATTCTGCTGTGAGCGCACAGTAGCAGTCACATAAATGGATCTCGACGCATTTTCCTAAATTTTATTCCGAAACGAAAATGAACATATCTGTCTTCGGCATGAGCTATTTAAAAAAAAATTAAATTAATTATTTCAATTAATTTTAAATCCTTTCAATTATTTAACTATTTTAATACATTAAAAATTAGATCGCAATTTTTTTCCAAAAAGTTTTGCAAAAAATTTATTTTTTCAACAATTTTATTCGAAAATTTTTGTCTTCCAAAAATGTTTCAACACTTTTGTTCGGAAACATTTTTTTAAACATTTTTTCCAAACAAATATTTTTTCAACAATTTTTAGTTTGTAGACCGGGTTGTAGACCCCCGGCACGGGGGCCTAATTGGGATAATTAAAGTTAACTTGTAATTACATTACAAAATGTATGGGCTGTTTGATTCCCTGGTATGTTCAGTGATGTGTTTTGGAGTGGAAATTTGGGGGCGGAAGGAGTACAAAAAGGTAGAGAACATGCAAGAGAGATTTCTGAGATGGGTTATGGGAGTGAGCTGGAACTGCCTAGGTTATATGTTGAGAGAAGAAACAGGGAGAGAGAAATTGGTGATAAGACAGAGGAAAAGGGTCTGGAATTTCGAAGAGAAACTTAAGAGTGGTAAGGGTAGGAAAGTTGCACAAGTATGCCTACAGGAAATACTAAATAGAGAGAGGAAAGGTAACACGGGACATTCAAGATGGGGAGAGGAGAGATGATAAGTTAGAGGAGAATGTGTGATGAGGCGAGGGAGTGGCACAGAGTAGAGGGGGAAATTAATAAGAAGCAAGAAGAGAAGAGGTGAGAAAAGAATATGGAGTCAAAATATAGTAAATGGTATAGATTCATCAAGATGGAAGGGGTCCCAGAATATCTAGGGAAATTAAATGAGGAGTGCAGGTGGTCCAGGATGGTACATTTCAGAATGGGAGAAGGCATGAAGGAGTGTATATATTGGATGAGTGAAGAAATGAAAATGTGTAGGGTATGTGGGTATGAAAGGGAATCGTGGGAGCACGTGGTTGAGACATGTACAGGAAAAGAGGAAGGGGGAAAGAGCGTGGTAGATAAGGTTAGGGGGATACTGAGTGGTCGTGGACAAGGAGAAAAGTGGGTGAAGAGCTTAGAAGAGAAAAGGGAACAGAGGATGCATGGTGGAGGAGAAAATCAAAATTGAAATATGTATAAGGAAAATTAGTGTTTCGTGTCTTTGAAAAGCTTGAAGAGTAATGGTAAGAGAAAACAAAAGCCGTGGAATGTCTCGCGCACTTGCTAGGTAATAGTTAATAGCTAGTAAGATAATATTCAAGAACTTGTAAATAATAAGAAGGCGAAGCGATTATAGGTTAAGATAACCATAAGGCATAGTGGCCAAGTGAAATTGTAAAAGATGTAAAGGGAACGGAGCCCTCAACCCCGAAAAAGGGAGAGTATTAAAATACAATACAATACAAAATGTATGTTTCAAAACTTTGTTTCGGAAATTTTTTTTCAAACATTTTTTCCAACAAAATATTTTTCAAATTTTTTTTTATTTTTCTAAATTTTTGTTTTAATTTATCTCCAAAGAAATTTAAAAAAAAATTGTTCGCAACAATTTTATTCGAAAATTTTTTTCTTTTAAAAATTTGTTGACAACATTTTTTCTCTGAACAATTTTCTTCCATAATTTTTTTCAAACAAATCTTTTCAATGACATTTCTTTGTATGAAATTGTTTTTACAAAACAATTTTTTTATAAAATTTGAACATATTTTGTTTTCAGGTTCTGTTAAGACTTAAATTAACGTCTCAATAGTTTAAGAAACCCTTCCTTGTAGGAAGGGTTTCGAACAAATATTTGAAAAAATTTGAATTTGAAAAAATGTTTGAAACAAAAAACTCCGAACAAAAGTGTTGAAACATACATTTTTTGAAAAAATGTGTTGGACAAAAGTTAAAAAAAAATGTTACCAAAATAAATTTATGACAAATTCAATTTTTTGAAAAACTTTTTGGGAAAAAAAATTGCGACCAAATTTTTAATTTATTAAAATAGTTGATTAATTGAAAGG
>CAKNXH010060256.1:7678-19723 GCA_932178445.1 Andricus quercusramuli
TGGTGTGGTGTGGTGTGGTGTGGTGTGGTGTGGTGTGGTGTGGTGTGATATTAACTATATTCAATATGAATAGCGATTAATATGATTAGTGGTGATCAAAATGAATAAATAAATAGATTCACTTATTTATTGAGAATCTCACTCCGAAAATCGAACTTTTTCCTTAGACTCGCTGTGGAAAGTATTGTACTTGACATGTGAGAAGCAGGAAATCCCCGATTCGTGTTAACTCGCAAAACGAAACCGTGCGAAACCGACAACAGAAGTGGACAACAGATGTTACGGCGCGTCGGGCGATTACCGTTCGACCGACGCGACTCACGCGACGGGGTCTGCGCCGTATATTATTCAGCTCATGCGCGCAGTTTTTAAATATAGCTTCTCTTATTTCTACTTTATAATCAAATATAATAATGAAAAATGAATACAATATGATTAAAAATTAAAAATGCATTTTTTAAATTTCTGAACAAATTTTTTAAACAATAATTTTAACTTACATTTTAAACTCAATTAAATGTTAAACTTAAAAATTAGAAGCACAAATTGAAGTCATAAACATAAATAAATATGTAAAGTAGAAATTATACAAAAAATCTCATTTTTTTTTAATTAATTTCAAATTCAAATTGACAAAAGGCTAATTGAAATTATTTGTATAGTCGATTAAAGTTGGAAATTATAGTTTATATGTATTCCATAATTCTTACTAATTTCCTAATTTATTCTTATTATAAAATAGGAAATGTTTTAATTTTTGTAAATACATTTTTTTACAATATCAATTAATTCAATCTTTACTTATAATATTTATCAATATTAAAATAAATTTCATTACAATAATAATAATTACTATACCACTATTATCAAAAAATGTGCTTATTACTTATATATCATCTATATAATGAGCCTCACAAAAAGCGACACACATGCGCCGCATATCGTGTCTACCACAAAGTGCGTCGCATATGCCTCGCACGTACGTGCCCCTCACAAAGTGCGACCCATATTCCTCGCACCCAGCACTCACCGCCTGCCCCGCACGCTTGCTGTCAGGGATATTTCACAAAAATAATACAATTCAAAGCATCAAAAGATTCAATTTCGACGTTACACAATCAATTCAAAATGCAACTATAAAATAAAATCCGTAAATAAAAAATATTTAATATATACTGTAAATGTAATTCAATTCGATTTATAACATAATTTACTTACTCTAATGCCAATGCAAGGCGAAGTATTGTAGGCAATGGCCTTCTAAGGCTGGGTTTTTGCAAACTATTTCCAACTATATTGTGTAATTCCTCAAACTGATCTGGAGTCACTTTTGTCATGCCATAAAACTCTTCGTGGTCAGGACTTTCGTAGTGAAAAAACAGGATATTATATGCCCCAAAAAAATCACATACATCAGGCCTGCCCAAGCTGGGGAAAACTGCTCGTTCACCACATGTTATGTTTCCACCACCACGAGCCTCTACTTGCTTCTAGAAGGGCGTGGTAGTGGTTCGTGGCACGTGCCATGTGACGTAGTTTGACGACTCCAGGATCGCAGGTACGTTTTAAAGTAGGTGCTTTGGGGGGACTAAGTTGAAATATAATTTTATTTGAATGCTGTAAAATGAACCTCAAATGAAACAGAAACGTTTACTGACATACTGCGGTTAAACATTCAATGTTTTTTTCACAAGAATATGATTTTATTAATAACGCAATAATTAATTTTCTTCAAAAAACGAAAATTCACATTTTTATCGCACAAAAAAAAACGAAAAATCAAAAATTCCATTTTCCGTTGAAAATATACATGAGCGCGGCTCCGAAGTTTGAGCGCGCCTGGGGCGCGCACCTGTTGGCTCTCGCGCTTCGCGCTCGATTAAGTATTTATATCGCGCTTCGCACTCGGAAACATTTGCCTGACGCTTTAAGCTTGGTTCCTGTAGGTTTTCGCACTTCGTATGCTCGCTATTGCGCGCTTCGCGAGCTAATACTCTCTTAGTAAACTTCATCGTCATGACTTGGTTTTGGTTTAATTACGTCAGTTTTACATAAAAAAAAACTAATTTACTTAAGGTTCTCTCGACCTTAAGGAAGACATTCTCATCAAGACACTCGCGCTTCGCGCTCGATATTTGGTAGTCGCGCTTCGCAACGACTATATATTATGTTCTATGTTCTTCAGATAAAAATGATTACATTTGTATTTGATATCAAATGAAGAAGGTAGTTCCATTACTTCAGCGTATATTTCCGTATCTTTCTAATAAATGATACAATTTGAAAGATTTTGTCCAACTACGTGCAAAGGGGAGAAAAAAAGTATTTAAGACGTTTTTGGAACATGTATATGATACATTTTAAAATGATTATCGAAAAATGGACACTTGACAAAAACCGGGGGGTGGGGGGTCAAATCTTACACAAATCTAATACCTTCTCTGGATGAGAATATGAAAATACAAATTTTCAAGTAACGTGAGCATTCATGATAGTTATTTTATTGTTTTAATGGTTAGAAATAGTATTGAGAACATAAAAACAATGAAGCAGTTTTCCCCAGCTTGGGCAGGCCTGACATACATGGTCTAAGAGTTGGGGTTTCACCTACCACCGGCGAAAATAAGAAATGTCCCGCCACGGTAAATACAAGCCATATAGGCGGAGAATGTGCAGGAATTCGTAGCAAGTAACGATTGCAATTAATTCACATTCCATGCTTATAAGTATTTCATGGCACTGAAAATCTGTCACTTAAAAATAATGAGCAAATCCGCGTAGTCCGGAACAAATCGGTGAAAGATTAACACCTATGTCAACATAATATAAGGTTAGGTTGGCAGCAACATTCCGTATGGCGTCAAATACGCATATACGTTCGAACGTCGACGCTTACGACTCTCATGTTGTGGACCGGCCCTCAGGAATGTTACGAAGGCAGAATGCGATTGGATTCAGCATGAGGCACGTATCATTGTGGGAGAAAATCCCATTTTTTTTATCAAGAATTTATGAAAACCATAATCCAACGGTGTCACTGCACTGATTTAGAACATTAACACTGGACAATTCAGAAAACAATATAAATACGTAATGGAAATCTCGCAAGTCTTGTTTCTTTATCAACAAATTATAAAATTCTGAGCACGTTTTCGTTCAAAATTGTTGAGAATACGCATTGACTAATGAGTGACACCTTTATTGTCCTTGATCCCTCGGAAGTATCGAATTTGACGTTTGAAATCAGAACTCAAACCACCCAACCCACTCTCCAACATGTTTTCTATATTTTATTCACACTCCACACATTTTTGAAGTATCGACAGGTGGTTTAGACTAATTAAAAATGTTCTGAAATACGGCAAACGTGACACCGAACGTCAGTCGCTCCAAAAATGCGTTTCGGGTGTCGGGTGTGTTCGTTCGGCGTTCGGTAGAGGTTGTGACACAGCCACTTCTGTTTGACATTCTAGAGTGTCGATTTAACTATACAGATAGTGAGTCTGAATCAACTGTGTATATTTGAACAGACTATAAAATAATTATCTGCCTGACTATGAGGAAAATATTATGGATGGTACTTGGTACTATGTAGAGGATCAAACTGACCGTCTAAATTTTGACACTTCAAGTTTCACCACCCATTTTTCTTTCACCGTGTGGTACATTCCATTTGATCAGCCATTTTCAATTTTAAAAATGTGACTTCAGATTTGATATCAGCGATCAAAAGAACCTCAGGTTATCCAATTTTGAGTGCTTTGAAGCATACAGGGTGATCCCCCATATAACAATCGTGCGTCGCACTTTACTCGCACGCGGTGAGCCTCACGTCGTGGGTGCACAAATGAATCGTCTAGTTGCAAAACCGGCCATCTCCAAAAAACAAAATTGTTGTGGAAAGCTGATTTTCAGTCAAACTGAGCATCAATAAGATGGGAACAAAAACTATTTGGTTGTTAAAGACATTAGGGCATAATGTTTCAAAATACTTGTCCTATTTCTTGCTTGATCAAAAGGAACTTCTTCGACAAACTTCTTTATCCTCAAGTATGTAGGTGAACACTACACGAAACGAGCGGCCATTTTCAGCATGGAGATTTGACCGGTTTTGCAGCAAATCGTGTTTTTCGAACGCTTATAAAACAGGGATTTAAGTAGTTTTTTCATGGTTTCTTGTTTCCAGTTGATTAAAAAGTTCACTTAGGACTCAAAAAACTGAAAAAACGCATTTACCAAAATCAAGGAGTTGGCCGGTTTTGCAACTAGACGATTCAAATGCTGTGTTATCAACACAATGTGCATTATGGGAACTTAAGTGCGAGTGCAAGGAGTCGCAGAGTGCTCGCACACGTGCGAACATGAAGTGTGAGCACAATGAGAGCGAAATGCATGTATCAATCGCAACAATTTTTTTATAATAAATTAACAGTATGAATAAAAAATTAAATATATTCGTATTAGGTAATCTTGTTAATATCAATAGTGTATAGGGCAGAACTTTATCTTTTTAGTATCTTACTAACAAATAATCTTCCATTAGCTTATTATATAGTGTGAAAAACTATTTTGGAAATTAGTTTTGGTTTTTCAATATCTATTTAATAAAATATTAAAATCAATATGAAAAAAATATCGATTTTATTTTAGCGGCCATTATATGATATATATTCGATTTACTTCTGTGTTAAGTACACAAACAAATGATATAACCTTCATTACTCGCACGTGGAAAGTCTTATATATCATGACATTAGAATGAGAACTCTGTAAAGACCATTTGAGTTTGATTCGAAAACTTATATGCTTTTTATTATTCATTATTGTGCCGAGTTCAAATGGTATTTATCGAGTTATCATTTTGATATTTTCAGCGTAATCTTACAATCATTTGACTCGCTCTACGCGCTCGCATTTTACCGGCACACGTGCGGCTCGCACGACATGCGAAACATATGCGACCACATGGAAGACACGTCTGCGTGGTGATATGAACTCACGTAATGTGGCCTTATCCGCACGCGTGCGACCCATAATGCTCGCACTGTGCAGGCATTTTGTTATCTGGGCCGTTACTGAACTTTCACCCATGAGGAGAAAGTGATGGAGATTTAGTGTATATAAGTGTATATAATAAACTGAATATCAACTAAAATAGAACACATTTAATTTTTTGTAAATTTTTGTCATATATTTTATTTTTTTCACTATGTTTCAAGAACCGTGTAGATATGGCAAAACAGAGGTAATATTTGAAATCTGCAGCAAAAATCGCATTAAAATGAACTAAAGCATATCCAAAAAAATTTATCTTTACGCCTAAAACATTGCTCAACAATTCTTAGTGATAAAATTAGTCGAAAATATTCGTTTTGAGCGTTAAAACATATTTCGGAAATGGTATGTCGCATTCAGCAAGAACACAGGTCATTTTTGTTGATCAGTGTGAATTTTCTGAGGTTATGTTGCTTACGTTTGTTCGGGTTAGAATTGGTATCTAAGCTACGTTAATTTAGATCGCTTTTTCCCTTCGAGAATAAAAACTAAATATAATATATATATATATATATATATATAAAGTTAATGTTAAAAGTTAAAAGTTTGTCATAAGGACAACCGCAAGATTCGGCCGGGCGCGGGTGCTAATCTGAAAAATTGCACCCGCTCCCAGCGAAATCGCGGTGAAATTTCAGCTGTAAATTTTAGCAGGACTTAAGGTGCATGCTTTTGTTCATGTGCATAACCTTTCGGGACCCGATATCGAGAGATCTGAGCTCGTCCTTCGTCCATGGAACCACTCCAAATGAATAGAGTACTACTGGAAGGGCAAGCATGTTCGACGCAGATAGTTTGTTCCTCGCCGACAGTTCGGAAGTCCAAATCTGCGCTTCTGTCGATAAGCTCAGGGTTTTCGGAGATGCCATTAGGCTTTCCTTTCTTCAAATAAACCTTGGCGCATTTCACTAACACAAACTCCAATCCAATCTCTTACACGGAGGAAATTTTTTCGGTGACCGTTACCGAAAGTTGTGATGAAATGTGGATATCGTGGCGTTTTGGGTTTATTTCGCGTAGTGTCAGTATTTTTCAATAAGTGTTTACAAGTTTTGAAGCAATGTACATTCAGAAATACGTATAAGTACAGTAATTATTCAAGTCCCACATTGTAACAGGTGAAAAATAAAAATTAACTTGAATAATGTAATAAGTGAGGAAGCATTCGATAGAAAATACTATCAACAAAGTAAAATTTCTTCAAAGATAAATTGAAAATTTCAAAACAGACGCATTAAATTTTCCCATTTACTTTCGCGAGCCTTCACTTTTATTCCGGGATTCTTTTCAGTGCAGGACTGGAAGAATTACCGTTCGTTCGGTAACGACTACCAAGTGTATATCAAAGAGCGAACTCGCATCAACATCCCGCTTTTATTTCTTTCTCACAAGTGATGATACATTCTACTGGTTAGTATATAAGGACGATTCAAATCTATGCTCCCAGCGTCGTGCGTTGTAAGTTAGACTAAGATTAGTTGGTGTGGGTTTGATGTATATGCATACAACATATACATATAAACAATATCGATATTATTTTTTTTATTTTCTATAAGCCGTGCGGTACTGAGTACCGAGCGCCTTTGTAAATTCTCAAGTCCTGGAGCGTAAAACTTCTTGTCTTTTTAGGACGCTCTCGTGAGCAGTGCGGTACTCTGTATCGAGAGGCTTGGTAAACAGTCAAGACCATGCACAATACTTTCTCCTGTGCTTTTAGGAAAATATACCTATCATTTTTTTTAAATCGCTTCGCAGCTCGTTAGATTTTCGTGTAATTCCTTTTACAGTGCTGCACGTGAAAATTTACCGAAAAGCCACGATATCCACATTTCACCACAATTTTTGGTAACGGTTACCGAATAAATTTTCTCCGTGTAGGTGTACTTTTTGACAATATGTGGAGCTAGATTTAGTTTCTGTTTATTTTTAGCATGGATCTTATGATCATCCATGTAAAATACATGAGTGAACTGATCCTTTCGATTTCCAGATTTGCCGCAGAGGTACCCTTCGGAATAGCGGAGTACGAGAGATAGTGGCAATAATGTGAGGCAGAAGAGGACAGGGCTAATGGTGTCGCCCTGAAACACTCCTCCCTAAAAGGTGACACTGTTATTGATCACACGATTTTTTCCAGATGAGATAGTAAATCTAGTTTTCCAAAGCGGCATTAATCTCTCTATGCACCTCACGATGTGTGGATGAAACTTCAAGTTTTCCAACAGAGAGATGATAAGTCTATGTACGGTTGAATCGAAAGCTTTCCGGTAATCAATTCAGGCCATCGATAGGTAGCGCTGATAGGATGCTGCGTTATTACGGACACATCTATCGATGAGCAGGTTCTCCCGACATCCTGCTACGCCTTTGTTTTAGCCGTGTTGTTCGTACATCTCTCGAAACACAGGGCCAATTTTTCGAGCAATCGTATCATTTGGGATAGTTGTGAAGATCTTATACCGTCTGTTCAGACAAATTATTGGCCTGTGATTCTCAAGGTCAGCTGAGTTTCCCGCCTTCGGCAGGAGCACTCAACGCCCTTCCATCAACCATCCCGGAATAGGTTCTTCCGACTTTAGATATGAGGTGAAAATTCGGGCCAGGTGGTGATCGGTTGAAGGAAACTTCTTCCAACAGAAGGTCGTCATACCATGTGGTCCCGGAGCGGAATAGTTCTTCATGCCTCTTCATACGTTCTTCACCTCCTCGATAGTGATATGTGGGCATTCCTCCTCAGATGTTATGAGGGCACGACACAGCTCCTCGAAGCTAATTTATATTCTTTGAGTTTTCTTCCAGTTGAGGCTGGACTTGTAGATTTCTCTCCAAAATTCGTCGACTGCTCCTAGCGTTAGATAGTACTCGTATTCTGTCAACAATATTCTGTCTGATGGTCAGTCGCTTTGACTTGTTGAGTCTGTAAAGATGGATCCACTGTTCAGGCGCAAACTGTCGAACGTTGGCAGTGAAAGTCCTGCCAGATGTTATGTAGTGAACCACACACTGAATAGGGGACGCGCACTACCTTGCCTAGCCTATCTTTGTGCTGAGTTGACGCATTCGTCTTTTGGTGTCACGATCAACTGTTGGTTTTGTTTTACGGTTTGCATCTGCCAAAGCTCTCGCTGCATTATACACACAACAATTGATAGTCCAGAGGTAGGATTCTTCGGAAAATATCCACGGAGCTCGTCATTCAGTTCAGCCTATCTTCCTCTATTGCCGGCTTGTTCTGGCTGCGGTTGAGGAAGCGCTCCGCTTATACAACCCCTTTTCGATCAGGGAGCATACTGATATCATGGCACTCCAGCAGGTCGTCTCTGAGTCGATCCGTTCACCTAAAAGTAATCATATTCTGCCGGTCAATCGCATTCACTCCGCCTTGATTATACACCTATAGCCACGTCTCACAACTATGAGATGGGTGGTCACACGGCACGACGGAATCACAATGACAGGCCGATGAAACCCTCGTGTATCTTGAGGACACGGAGCGACCCAAGGATGACAGCCTCCTGCATCCATCTCGTAAGTGCCTTGGCATATTTTTGGCATGCGAGTATGGCTTTGATGTTTCGAACCAGAGATAGTTTCGCACCTCCGAGAGCACCTGTCACAAGGACAATTACTCGCACCGAATATTTTGGGTACAGTCGTTGCAGCTCTCTTTTAAGGTCTTGATACCTCTTCTATTTTACTTTCTTCTTTGCAGTGATGTTCTATTCGGATAAAGCCGACAATTCGATAACGAATATAGTTCGTTTCTCGAAGTCTTGGAGAACAATGTCAGGCCTCGAGTGCGCAACGGAGACGGCTGCCCAGAAATCGTAGTTCCAAAAAATTTGGTACTTCTCGTTTCGGACAATTGAGTCTATATCCCTTGGAGCGTTCGGCAGGGCAGGGTCGCGACAAACACTGTGAGAGCGACAAAGATGGTAATACAGTACTCTTGGGGCTGCATTATGTCTATAGATATACGTTGTTCCTGCGTGGGTCGGACACTCCGATAGTATGTGTTCCAGGTACTCAGCGTGTGCATGACACGCTCTGCACCTATCACTGGGAACTTCTTGACATAAAATGCGGGCGCGGTATGCTAAGGTGAAGATTACACCGTCCTGGCATGCGAAAATGAAGCCCTCTGTACCTGAATTGAGCCCTGATGATTTGAGGAAAGCAAAAGTTTGCTCCTTTGGCAAGGACTGTTTTTCTACATTTCTGTGAAAGTTTCCATGCATATGCTTGTCGAGTAGCTCTTGGTGAAATTTTCTAACCTCTGCTTTCTTTACTTCGGCTTTTCGACGTGAAGCATCTAGATGGAGTAATGCACTTTCCTTACTTCTGATGTTGAAATTCAGGCCAAGGGCCTCGGCAGCTTGCTCCGCGGCTTTGTAAAGGAACGCTCCTCCGCCAATCATCTCGTGGTTTCTGACCATCTTTAGGAGAGGATCTCTGCCATTCGCAACTATGTAAGCTGTACTTAAAACAATTCGGTTATGAAGACATTGGAGATTCAGAAGTCCGCGTCCGCCTTGACGGTGTGAAATGTATAATCGCGGAACTGACGAATTGATATGCAAACTTTTATGCATATGCATGATCTTACGCGTGGTGACATCAAGGGCCTTAAGCTCGTTCTTCTTCCATTGAACCACCCCAGACGAGTAGAGTAGAACCGGGACAGCAAGCATGTTAGTCGCAGATACCTTGTTCAACGCCGACAGATTGGAAGACCAAATCTGTCTAAGAAGATGCTTGTATGTGTTTCGGAGGGACTCCTTCACTGATGTTGCGTCCTGAATGCGGCTTTGAGGCACGCCCAGGTATGTATAGGTCTCTCCAGTGTTAAGATGTCTAATAACACTTATATCTACAAGCTCAGGGTCCTTGGGAACGCCAGTAATCTTTCCTTTCTTCAAATGAATTTTGGCACACTTGTCCAAACCAAAATCCATCCCAATCTCTCCTGTGTAGTTCTTGACGATATTTATAGCAGTTTGAAGTTTGCTTTTACCAGCGGCATAGATCTTCAGGTCATCCATATAAAATACATGAGTTACCTTATGCTCACGCTGATTAGTGTCGCCACAGAGGTATCCAGGAGAATTTCGTAGTGCGAGAGATAGAGGCAGAAGTGTGATGCAAAAAAAGCAAAGGGCTCATACTATCCCCTTGAAAGACGCCCCTCTGGAAGGTGACCTTGTTCGTCGTCAGACGATGTTTCCTAGATGAGATGGTAAATCTAGTTTTCCAAAGAGGCATCAGTCTCTCTATGCATCTCACTATGTGTGGATGTACCTTCAAGCTTTCCAACAGACAGATGATAAGTCTATGAGAGGTTGAATCGAAAGCTTTCCGGTAGTCAATCCAGGCCATTGACAGGACGCGCTGATGGGCGGCAGCGTCTTTACAGACAGCAGTCAGCAGCTTCGACTTGTTCAGTGTGTGATTCAAGGTCCTTAGTTCTTGAGCGAACTTTCGAACTCTTTCCGTGAACGGTCTACCAGATGTTATATAGTCAATCACACATTCAACACGGGACGCATTCTGTCTTGCCCATCCAATTTTCTTGTTCAGTTGATGCAAGCGTCTTCTGGTCTTCTGATCCATCGTCGGTTTCAGCCTTCGATTTGAATCAGCCAAAGCTCTCGCAGCACCATAAACTGAGCAATTGATGGTCCAGAGGTCGGACTCTTGCGAGATATCTCCACGAATGGAGGCATCCATTTCAGCCAGATCTTGGGGCTGAAGAGGAACTTCCATGTTGTTGTTCCTCCTTGTACTGAAATCGCGATCATCTTCCAGAAGGTGCCTGCTTTCTGCGGTTGGTCTTAATGTCGTTTCATCTTCGTCTGCAGCTTGTTCAAGCAGCGGTTGAGGAAGCGCTCCGCGTACATATCCATTTTTCCGGAGGTAGTCGGCTTGATTTCGCAAAGACTGATGCGAAACGTATTGAAGCTCTGGGTGTTTCTGGCACCACAGAGTATGCATACGCGCCATAAAGCCTCCGCGAACAGGGATAATACTGGCATCGTAGCAGTCAAGCACGTCATTCCTAAGTTGATCCGTCCACTGAATGTGGGCGTTTCGCCGGTTCGTCGTCGTGTTTCCATCTAAATTATTTTCAGCACCCCGAACTCTAGGATGATCGGCATTGTTTGCCGATCCATTGTCGGGTGCTCTGCGCGTTCGATCGTTTTGAACCGCATCTACAACATTTTGGTGGTTTGTTGGTTTCATTGTTGTTCCCACGAGCAGCCAGGGAAATGGTTTGTCAATCCTTGTAGAGCCCCGCGTGCAAGGATAAGGCTGATACTCTGAGACGTCGCCCGGTATCCCAGAGTCACCGTTAAAGACACCTCACCCAGGTGCCATGCAGCTTTCGGCACGGTTCTCACACTTTCGCTTAGGGGTTATTCCTTCGGGACCATCCCTGGACAATTGTCCGCGACTGCTTATTAATTATTGTAACCATATTCAGCAGAAACCCTTGGTACGGGGACCCTCTATCCGCAACCCGAGGACGCGTTCGGTGGCTTTGTCATAAGCCCTTCGGTTCTATTCCAAAGGGAATCGAAACCGAAACCGAAGTTATATATATATAAACCGAAGAATATATATATATATATATATATATGTATGTATATATATATATACATTTTATATTATTATATTATTACATTACATAATAGGTGGGCAACAGTAGGTAGACGTTAATAAGTCCCCGTGATCTTTTTAATGGATATTTTGCACTATCGAAGGGTATTAAGTTCTACCGCGAATTGATGCGGTATAATGAATTCCCAATCACAAACAATTTGTGAAAAATGTATACTTGAAAATTCAGAAAGATGAATTTTCCACCAAGACGTTACTTTTTAACCAGACCAGGTGACCAGGTTGTTTTTCCTTTACAGTGTCTTCTTATTTTGTTGATAATTCTACTATTGTATTTATGTTGAAAAATTCATCTATTTTGGTTCAAAAATC
>CAKNXH010060256.1:24912-59323 GCA_932178445.1 Andricus quercusramuli
ATATATATATTATAATATTATATATATATTTATTTACATTTATTTATATTATATATTATATATATATTATATATCATATATATTCGGTTTCGGTTTTGATTCCTTTGGAATAGAACCGAAGGTCTTATGACAAAGCCTCCGAACGCGTCCTCGGGTTGCGGATAGAGGGTCCCTGTACCAAGGGTTTCTGCTGCATATGGTTACAATAATTAATAAGCAGTCGCGGACAATTGTCCAGGGATGGTCCCGAAGGAATAACCCCCAAGCGAAGGCGTGAGAACCGTGCCGAAAGCTGAATGTCACCTGGGTGAGGTGTCTCTAACGGTGATTCTGGGAAATCGGCGACTCTCAGAGTATACAGCGTTATCCTTGCATGCGGGGCTCTACGAGGATGGACGAACCCTTTCCCTAGCTGCTCGTGGGAACAACAATGACAACACCAAACATAGTTGTAGTAAGTGCGGTTCAAAACAATCGAACGCGCAGGGCTCCCGACAATGGGTCGGACAACAATGCCGACTACCCTACAGTTGGGGGAGCCAATCAAGACGGAGTCAATGCGATTGACCGGCGGAATCTTGTTACTTTTAGGTGGATGGATCAACTCAACGACGGCCTGCTGGAGTGCTACGATGCCAGTATGGTCCCTGAACGAGAAGGTTACATGGCACGACTGCATGCTCTGTGGTGCGAGAAACACCCAGAGCTCTCAGACTTTTCGCAACAACGTCTGCGAAACCATGCCGAGAACCTTAGGAAAAGGGGTTATATAAGCGGAGTGCCTACTCAACCGCATCCAGAACAAGCCGGCAACAGAAAAAGAGAAGCGACGCTGAGACCAACCGCGAACAGGCATCCAATAGAGGAAGAACGATGCTTCAGGACCCGGAGAAACATCAACATTCAGGTTTCTCCCAAGCCCAAAGATCTGACTGAATTGGATGATGAACTTCGTGGAGATTTTTCCGAAGAATCCGACCTCTGGACTATCAGTTGTGGTGTGTGCAATGCAGCGAGAACTTCGGCAGATGCAAGCCGTAAAACAAAACCAACGGTTGATCATAAGACCAAAAGAAGAATGCATCATTTCAGCACAAAGATAGGCTGGGCTAGACAGTACGCATCCCGCATTCAGTGTGTGATTGACTACATAACATCTGGCAGGAATTTCACTGCCAAGGTTCGACGGTTCGCGCGCGAACTGCGGATCCGTCATCACACAATCAACAAATCAAAGCTAATGACCATCAGACAGCATATTGTTGACAGAATACGAATACTATCTAACGCTAGGAGAAGTCTAGAGCGGAGAGAAAGGTGGGTCAGAGAAAATCAATAATTTTTAACTGATCCATCTAAACTCTTCCAAGACCCTCCAATTACTGTCGACCATCCGCCCAAACCAGAGGAGGTCGAAGCATTTTGGAGAGAAGTCTACGAGGTCCAGCATCCACTTCAAGAAGACTCAAAGAACATAAATAGCTTCAAGGAGCGGTGCCATGCCCTCATAACACCTGAGGAAGGATGCCCACCTATCACTACCGAGGAGGTGAAAAACGTATTAAAAGGCATGAAGAACTTTCCCGCTCCGGGACCAGATGGTATCAAGACCTTCTGGTGGAAGAAGTTTCCTTCGACCTGACAGCATCTGGCCCGAATTTTAACCTCATATCTAATGTCGGAAGAGCCTATTTTGGAGTGATTGTTGAAAGGGCGCACAGTGCTCCTGCCGAAGACGGGCAACTTAACTGACCCTAAGAATTACAGGCCAATAACTTGTCTGAACACACTGTATAAGATCTTCACAGCTGTCCTAAATGATAGAATTGTTCGAACAATTGGCCCGGTGTGGCGAGAATTGTATGAACAACGCGGCTCAGAAAAAGGCATAGCAGGATGTCGGGAGAACCTGCTTATTGATAGATGTGTTTGTAAAGACGCAGCATCCTATCAGCGATTCCTATCGATGGCCCGGATTGATTACCGGAAAGCTTTCGATTTAACCTCCCATAGACTTATCATCTCTCTGCTAGAAAGCTTAAAGGTTCATCCACACCAGTATTATCCCTGTTCGCGAAGGCTTTATAGCGCGTATGCATACCCTGTGGTGCCAGAAACACCCAGAGCTTCAATACGTTTCGCATCAGTCTTTGCGAAATCAAGCCGACTACCTCCGGAAAAAATGGATATGTACGCGGAGCGCTTCCTCAACCGCTGCTTGAACAAGCTGCAGACGAAGATGAAACGACATTAAGACCAACCGCAGAAAGCAGGCACCTTCTGAAAGATGATCGCAATTTCAGTACAAGGAGGAACTTCAACATGCCAGTTGCTCTAAAGCCCCAAGATCTGGCTGAAATGGATGCCTCCCTTCGTGGAAAAATCTCGCAAGAGTCCGACCTCTGGACATTCAATTGCTCAGTTCATGGTGCTGCGAGAGCCTTGGCTGACTCAAATCGAAGGCTAAAACCGACGATGGATCAGAAAACCAGAAGACGCTTGCTTCAACTGAACAAGAAAATTGAATGGGCAAGACAGAATGCGTCCCGTGTTTAATGTGTGATTGACTACATAACATCTGGTAGACCGTTCACGGAAAGGGTTCGAAAGTTCGCCCAAGACCTAAGGATCTTGAATAACACACTAAATAATTCAAAGCTGCTGACAATCAAGCAGCATATTGTTGACAAAATACGTCTGTTATCTGACGCAAGGAGGAGAATACAAAAGACGGAGAGATGAATCAGTTAGAATCAACAGTTTCTCGCTGACCCATCACGCCTCTTCAGCGATCTCCCTGTTTTTGTAAAAGAAACCACCCAAGCCCAAGGAGGCAGAGACTTTTTGGAGAGAGGTGTACAAGATCCTGAAAACAAGTAGTTTTGCGACAACCTCATAAAATAGCGGAAGAGGAAAAGAAAGGGAAGAACATGATTCAAGTATGCGAGATTACAGATAGAAGTTGTATGGTGGAATTGGAACGAGGACAGGGAAGAGTTAGTAAAAAATGAGATGTCGGAAAATTTTGGAGAGAAAGAAATGTGAGATAAAGAAATAAGAAAAAGTAGGAAACAAGAAGAGACGAAAAACGAAAGTAGGGAAGATTGGAGGATATGCTACTGGAATATATCAGGCTTAGGAAGAAAGGATGGGGAGTTCATGAGAAATTTGAATAAATGGGATGTAGTAGTAATGATGGAGACATGCCTAAATTAAAAAGGATAGGAAAGAGTAAGAGGAAGATTACCATGAGTTTACAAATAGCAGGTTCAAAATGCAAAGATACATAATAAAAAAGGAAGAGCAATGGGAGGAATAATGATAGGAGTAAGGAACGAATGTATAACCGAGAAGGATAAAAAGAAGTTGAATGAATATGAAGGAGGATTAATAGTAGAAGAGATAAATATGGGAGGAGAGAGGTGTAAGATAGCGGGGGTTCATGTGAACGGTGATATGTAGGAGAAATCAGAGGACATAAGAGAACTAATGGAAGAAAATAAGCAAGAGATTTGGCTCGTAATAGGAGGAGATTTTAATGTGAAAACAGGAGATACAGGAGGAAGGGAATGGGATGGAGAGCGAGGAAGAGAATCCAAAGAGAAGATACTGAATGAGGAGGGAAGGAAGTTGTTAGAGAGCGTAGGGAAGACGGGATGGTTTGTCGTGAGCGGAAGTATAGAGGGAAATGAGAGGGGAAATGTATACGTTCAGGAGGAAGAGGAGAAAGGTAATTGATTATGTTGTAGTGGACGACGAGGTAAGAGAGAAGATTAAGAAACTAGAGGTAGGGAATTATATAGATTCGGATCACTCTCTCATTATAGTGACAGTAGAGGGAGAAACGAGTAGTCACAATACGGCTGAAAAGAGCAGAAAGGGGGGATTGGTCAATTGAAGATGAAGAACAGTTTAGAGAAAAATTCAGGAATATCTAAATGGAGGAAGGAAATGTATACGAGGAAATGGAAATAATGATAGGAGAAATAAAAAGAGTATGAGAGTGCACAAGCAAAAAAGAAGTTAGTGACGGAGGGGACAGAAGTGCATGGGATGTGAAATGTGAACAGAAGAAGAAGGAAGTGAGAAAGGAATTAAGAAAATGAAGAGAAGGGAAAAGTAGTGGAGAAGAATATAAGAGAAAAACGAAGGAGTATACTGAGTTGTGTGATCAAAAAAAAAGAGGAAGAAAGTAAAAGGTTTGAATAAGAAGCGGAGGAGGCTAGGATGGGAGAAGGGGGTAGAGAGGTGGTAAATAAAGAAGAAGAGGGAGAAGAGTAAACCAGGATATTGAGATGGTAGAATGGAAAAAAGTATTTTATGTGATTACTAGGTAGAAGAAAGGAAAGGAAAGGCGATGCAATTAACGAGATAGGAAGAAGAAAGGAGAGAGTTCTTCAAGGCTAAAGATATAGAAGAAAGGTATGGGGCCAACTATGAAGAAGTGGAAAGAAGGGATAGGGAAGATAATTAAAGGAAAAATGGGAGAGGATTAAGGAATGAAAATACAATAAATGGTGTGAGATGATAAAAAAGGAAGGAGTACCAAAGTATCTAGAAAAGCGATGGGGAGAGAAAAGGTGGACCAGAATAGCAAGATTGAAATTGGGAAACAAGGTAAGGGTAGGTATGTATGGGGAAAAGGAAGAGAACAGGAAGAGCAGAATCTGTGAATGGGAAGAGGAAACATGTGAGCATGTATGGGAAGAATGTAGGAGAGGAATGGAAGATAAAGAAAGCTGGCAAGAAAATTTGGTTAAGATTATAGGGGAGGATGGTTTGGGGGAAGATTGAATGAAGGAATTAAAGGGTGATAGGGGAGCAAATGAGAGAGAATAAAAGAATGAATGAAAAAAATGGCAAAATGGAGGTGCAAGAGAAGTGAAAGAAAAAGGAAATGGAAGTCGCTTAAATTAGAAGAGTAAAGGTTTGTAAGTAATAGTTATGTGATGGCATAAGTAGATGCAGATGCGTTTGCGTTATCTCTCTCTCTCTCTCTCTCTCGCTTTCGATCATGTAAGCCCTTAGGGGACACATTATGAACAAAGAAGAAGACTTGCGAAAAAAGAGAAGCTCAATAAGGCGATCATATTTACACATATAAACGCACTTCATAATATTTTTCATAAAGCTACTGGAGCTCGCACATTTTCAGTTTAAAGTATGAGTGAAAGTAAAGAGAGCTGTAGTAAGTTGATGATGGTTTTAGAAGAAAATGTTTTATAAAATCAGCACCGAAAAATCTAGATGCCCGGGATGTAAATTTCAAATTCAAGAAATTCTACATTCAAAAAAAATCAATCACTGTCGTAGCATAAAATTAACCTAAAATATAGTTCGTCAGTTCCCATTTTTTATCCTTGAAATGTAGACGAAAGTATACAAAGGTTAGCGTTTAAATGAAAGAACTGACATTTTTGTACTCTGTGTTTCTTCTGCGCCAACAGGTGCACATGTTTGATTTATTAACATTCAAGGTTTCTTTCATTGTACCATGAATAAAATCTTGTCCCATTTTTTCGGCGGAAAACATTTTTAGGGGTCATTTTGAGACTTTAATTGTATACTGAAGCCAATAATGCTTCTCAATACTAACTTTTTTCTGTAAAAAGTAGAGCTTGCGCTACGATAAAATGAAAGCAGTTTTAGGTAAGAACAAATTATTATGCATTATGATTATATGTCGAAAGATTGAAAAATTTAATTTAATCTATTTCGGGGCCAAAACTATTCATCGCAACTTCTAAATCTTTTTTACAAATCTATAAAAAATAGGGATTCGTTTTCCACCAAATTTAATCACCCTGACGTTTTGAGGTATTATCTAGTGTTGCCGCCGAGCGAAAAATCCCGAGAAATGAGACGGGACGAGACGAGCCATACCTGCTGTCTCGGTGTTTCTCATCCCGTTTTGCCTGGTCTCATTTTTACTCGTCTCGTGGCGTCCTTACTCGTTTCTCGCCTCGGTTTTTCCGAGAAATGCGACAGATGTATGCTAGCTGAGCGGACAGCTCGCGGAAGCGTTCTTTTGCGACTCTGACGCGCTAATTCTAATTAGCGTTCTTTAATGAATAGCAAAAGTCGAAATCTGATTACATATTATACTTGTTTATCCATTACTGATTAATTTGGTATCAAGCACGACTATGTTGTGATTTTTTCGAAGATTTAACTTCACTATATTAGTATTTTGTTTTGTTCTTATTAATAATTTATTTTGCCAATTACAACAACAGAATACATGAAAGAGAAATGTAAAAAGAAAGGTATATTTTCAAGTCCTTTGGAGTTTGAAGAATTTAACACTAATTTCATTTTGTACATTTTAAAGTGGAATTTTTAAATTATGTGACGTCTAATAAGTCTAATTTCTAAGGATGGTAAATGAAATATATTTGTCGGGACATCAAAAAAATCGAAAGTGCGTACCTAATTAAAACAATTTGACTAATACTAGATATTTTTTTGATTTTATGAAATTTAACCCTAAGTCACAGACTATTTTGTTTCCGAAACAATATTTCGGAATATTTCAATTTTTGAAGCTGGCAAGCAGTGTATCCTGAAGTTGGCGGGCTTTTTTGGTATATGCGTCAGCATCTAGAGCAATATAAAAATTGTACGTTATCTTTTAGATTCCGATAAAATGTTTTGCTTTATTTCGAAATTGGCTTTACATTTTTTTTTTTAATTTGAAAATATACTAAATGGGGGTTTTCTGAAAATATTAATAAATCAGAAATGTTCAGTTCGAAAAGTTATACAAAACATCCGTACATACTTTTTCCTATCTTGTGTATTTTTTTCGGAACTTTCGCAAACATTTCAATGATGCTGACTCTCATTCAGGGTATCCAGCGATTCGTAGAAACAAAATTTAAGGTCTTTTCCAGGTTTTACAGGTCAAAAAGTGAAGTTTTTCCAGGTCTCCAATTTATAAAGGAAGCTGACCAAGAAATAAAAAAAATTCAGAATTCTTAGCGAATATAAGTTGGCTTCGTGAACTCCTGGAAATATTTGTTAATCTCTGTAAAGTCTTTGAAATCCTTCAAATCTCTGAAATCTTTTTCAAGTTTGTAAAATATTTTAAAATCTTCGTCCATTCCTTGAAATATTCGGAAGTTTCTAAAATGTATATGAAGTCTTAAAATGTCTGTGAAATGTTTTCAAATCTTTTACAATTTTTGCAAAATCTTTGCAATGCTCAAAACCTTTCTTAATTCCTTGCAATTTTGAGATCTTGGAATGTCTCTGGAATATTTCGGACTGTTTTTAAATTTATGCAGTCTTTGAAATCTTCGTGGAATTTTTAGAAATATTAAAAAAACTTTTTGAATTCTTTGATATCTTTGTGAAATCTTTCTGCGAACTGTTGTATTTATTGGGAAACATTAAAATATTTGAAGTGTTTGTGCAATCTTTTAAATGATTTTAAATCTTTGTGAATTTCTGGAAGTCTTTTAAATTATGTAAAAATCTATTTGAGATCTTGAAATTTCTGTGAAATCTTATGGAATCTTTCAAAATTGTAGCAAAATATTCTAAATGTTTGTGAAATGTTAAGAAATATTTTTAAAACTTTATGAATTCTTTCAAATATTTGTGAAACCTTTCGGAAATCTGTTCTATTGATTTAAAAAAATGAAAATATTTCAAATGTTTGTGCAATCTTCCAAATGATTTGAAATCTTTGTGAATTTCTTGAAATCTTTTAAATTATGTAAAAATCTATGTGAGATTTTGAAATGCATGTGAAATCTTTTGGAATCTTTTACAATTTTAGCAAAATATTCGAAATCTTTGCGAAATGTTAAGAAATATCTTGGAAACTTTATGAATTCTTTCATAAATTCAATTCATAATTTTTAGAGCTTTTATATTTTTTTCATTTTCAGAACTCCATACAAAAAAATTAATTTTACCCATATGAACTCAAATAAAACACCTGCCAATTAAAAAAATTGGACATATTATGTAGGTTAAGGGTGTTGGTTGACTTCGACTTGGAATTTTTCTTATAGGCACGGCACTGACTCCATATATCATTTTTTCCAAGTATTTGAGAGCAAAAGAAAGAAAAATTGTCAAATATCCGGGGTTTGGCGAGATCCTCGGATCAACAAAATTGATAGGAATGAAGCCTTTTGCTGAGGCAATAATTATTTTCGCGGAAATTATGAATGTTTCGAGAGGGAGAAATCTGCGGATAGCAGAAGTCTGCATTTGAACGGCGAAAACCGTTTTCAAATTTATTTTTTTACTCACAATTCTGACATCATAGAAGCATTTTCAGTTGGCATTGCAAATTCGAAGACCCAAAAATTGATGATGGCGTACCTAAATTCTGCGAAATACGTCGCGAAATGGAGAAAAAACCGTAAGAAAATTGAGATGTCCTATGTATGTGAGGACCATAAGACTGTATTGGTAAGCAGCAAAGCAAACTCGCCATACAGACCGGCTGCCAAATTCGCGCTCCGAATCTCCAATGCTCTGTCTGAAGTACGCACCACACATTGCAACTCGCGAAATCGTGGCGCAAATATATAAAAAGTTTTTGAAGACAGCAGCAGCAAATGCACCAATTTTATAGATAAATCAATTTATGATTTTATGTAAATTTGTACATTTACCCAGTTTGAAATTAGAGCTTTGAAATTATGATTTGAAAATTCTGAAATTATAAATTCATCAAGTTATCCAGCAATAAATTCCGAAACCATCATATTCGATTTCTGAAATTTCGAAATTAGGCCCTCTGCAAATTTATTTATAAATTCCTAGTTTATCAAGCGGTCCAACTACAAATTAATTATATGGAGACGCTTGTAACGGAAACACGGATTCTGGTCATCTTTTGTGAGCGAAGAGAGCCTCATTTGAGATGAAAAAAGCTTAAAACAGTTTACCAAGATGGAAAGCGGTTTACGAGAAAACATGTTACAAGCAATTCGCGCAAAATAACCATGGGTTTGAATTACAGAACTAAAAAATAAGCAGCGGCGGGGAAATGGTCTAGGTTCCAGGCTACAGATTCTGCCGTCATGCGATCGAGTCCTCGTACTCTCTTCAGTTTTTTTTGTTTCCAATTTTTTTCAATACATTACCGTGAATATGGATAAATCTTACAAAAACAACAATAAAAAGTTTCAAAAATATATTTTAGGAATACAAAAAGTATTATTGTTGACACCAAAATATTTTTATAATCTGTTGATTTTTTTATCAATCATTTCTTTGATTCATGCATAAATTTCGGGATTTCCGAAATTATAAAAACTAGTTATTTTTTAAGTTGTGACAATTTTTTGCTGATAAATATTAATATTTTTTGAATAGGATGTAGCAAAAAAAATCTTTTTTGTGATAAGCTTTTGGAGGGATCAGTGAAATCAATAAATAGAATAAAATCCCTAAAATCAGTAAAATCAGTGCAATTTTGATTTTATTGATAATAATTTGATTTTAGTATTTCATTCAATTTATTTACTTCAATGTGTCATTTGATTGTATTTTTCAATAAAAAATTGAAATATTTACAATAAAAAAGCAATGAATTGAAGAAAATCAATAAAATGAAATCAAAAAAATCATTAAACTCAAAAGAATCAATGAAATAAATCAATCAAAGCAATAAAATCAATGAATTGAATAAAATCACTAAAATCAGTGCAATTTTGACTTTATTGATAATAATTTGATTTTAGTATTTTATTCAATTTATTGACTTCATTGAGTCATTTGATTGTATTTTTTTAATGAAAAAGTCGAATATTTAAAATGAAAGAATCAATAAATTGAACAGAATCAATGAAAACAATAAAATCAATAAATTCCATAAAATCACTAAAATCAGTCAAATGTAGATTTCATTGATGTGTTTTTTTATTGGTTTTGTTGATAATAAATTGATATTATCGATGTCAGTACTCTCATTCAATTTATTGATTTCATTGAGTCATTCGATTGTATTTTTTAATAAAAGAATCGAATATTCATACTGATCTTCTTTATTTTATTGAAAAATAACATTAAATAAATTTAAAAAATCAATAAATTGAATGAAATGACTACAATCAAGAGAATCAAGTCAAAATCAATAAAGTCAAAATAATACTGATTTTAGTGATTTTATTGATTTTTTTTTCATTGTATGGATTTGATTGATTTCATCGATCTTGTTTATTTTAGTGATTTTGTTGATAATAAATCGCTTTTCTTTATTTTAGCGATTTCATTGAATATATTGCTTTTATTGATCTTTTTCGATTCTATTTTTCAATCAAAAAAATGTAGTAGATCAATAAAATCACTAGAAACAAAAAAATAAAATTATTATCAATAAAATAAAATAAAATCAATAACATCAATGAAATCAATAAATTGAATAAAATCACTAAAATCAGTAAAATCAGTACAATTTTGATTTTATCGATAATAATTTGATGATAGTATTTTATTCATTCTATTGATTGCATTGATTCATTTGATTGTATTTTTTAATAAAGAATTGAAATATCTACAATGAAAAAAGCAATAAAATGAACAAAATCAATAAAATGAAATAACAATATCATAAAAATCAATAGAATCAATAAAATAAAGCAATCTAAGCAATCAAAGCAATAAAATCAATGAATTGAATAAAGTAACTTAAATCACTAAAATCAGTGCAATTTTGATTTCAGCATTTTATTCATTCTATTGATTGCATTGATTCATTTGATTGTATTTTTTAATAAAAAATTGAAATAATTATAATAAAAAAGCAATAAACTGAACACAATCAATCGAATCAATCAAATCAACAAAATCAATAGAATCAATCAAATAAAATAAATAAATCAAAACAATAAAATCGATAAATTGAATAAAATCACTAAAATCAGTAAAATGTAGATTTCATTGATGTGGTTTTTTTATTGATTTTGTTGATAATAAATTGATTTTATCGATTTTAGTAATCTCATTCAATTTATTGATTTTATTGAGTCATTTCATTGTATTTTGTAATAAAATGAAGAAAACCAATATAAATATTCAATTTTAAAGAAAAATACAATCAAATGAACAAATAAAATCAATACATTGAATGAAATCACTAGAATCAATAAGATCAATTTATTATCAAAAGAATGAACAACATCAATCCAATCAATAAAACAAAATTTATATCGGTTTCACTGATTTCATTGATCTTATTGATTGTATTGATTTCATTTATTTGATTCATTTTATCCGTTTTATTCGTTTTATTAATTTTATTCATTTTCTTCATTTTATTGATAATTTATGGGAGGATGGAGGGCATTTTTTAGCAACCCTGCCCTCCAAAAGCTTATCACAAAAAAGATTTGTGTTGCTCCACCCTATTCAAAAAATATTAATATTTATCAGCAAAAAATTGTCATAACTTTGAAAATAACTAGTTTTAATAATTTCGGAAATCTCGAAATTTATGCATGAATAAAAGATATTATTGATAAAAAAATCAACAGATTATAAAAATATTTTGCTGTCAACAATATACTTTTTGTATTCGTAAAATACATTTTTGAAACTTTTTATTGTTTTTTTTTTTTTTTTTGTAATATCCATGCAAATTCACGGTAATGTATTGAAAAAAATCTGCCCGCCTCGCGGGCACATTCTCATCGCGCGCTTTGCGCGCGGCCCGCTTCGCTCGCAAATTTGAGCGCGCCTAGGGCGCGCACCTATTGGATCTCGCGCTACGCGCTCGGACACATTTGCCTGACGCTTTAAACTTTGTTCTTCTAGGTTTTCGCACATCGTGTGCTCGCTATTGCGCGCTTCGCGGGCTAATACTCTCGTAGTAAACTTCATCGTTATGACTTGCTTTTGGTTTAATTACGTCAGTTTTACATAAAAAGAAGAAATAATTTACTTAAGGTTCTATCGACCTTAAGGAACACATTCTCATGAAGACACTCGCGCTTCGCGCTCGATAACTGCTTTCAAAATCATGTAAACCTCGCGCTCCATGCTCTTTTCTGTTCATCGTATAATAGAAACGCAAAAGTTTGAGCGCGCTTGCAGCGCGAGATTTGTTCGTCGCGCTTCGCAACAACTATATGTTATGTTCTATGATCTTCAGATAAAAATGACTAAATTTGTATTTGATATCAAATGAAGAAAGAAATTCCATTACTTAAGCGTATCTTTCCGTACATGTATATGATAAATTTTAAAATGATTATTGAAAAATAGAAATTTCACATAAAGCGGGGGGGGGGGGGAGTCAAATCTTACACAAATCTAATACCTTCTCTGGATGAGAATGTAAAAATACAAATTTTCAAGTACCGTGAGCATTAATGATAGTTATTTTATTGTTTTAATGGTTGGAAGTAGTATTGAGAACATGAAAACCATGAGATATTTTGAAAAAACACACACGAGATGAAAAAGAAAATAAATAAGCAAAGTTTTGATAACAATGTGCCCACTTATCGGGCGGATTTTTTCACTGTCAATGTAATTTTTACAAATAATACAAAAACTACACATCCTATCAAAAAGTGACCAAGAACAAATTTGTAGATCTTTTTTGAGTGCATAATTTTTGTTTAATCGTCATTTGTCGTAACTTGCATAGTTTGGCCGTAAAATTAAATTTTAGAGTTTTCATTATTTTTTGTGCAATAAAAATGTGAATTTTCAATTTTTCAAGAAAATTCAAAAAGTCGTTATGATAACCTTGTAGGGCGTGCAAAAAGAAACACTTTTCTTGTCTTGACACTTTTCTTGTCTTGACTTTTTTTCATATCGTGCGTTGTTTGGCTCAAAATGTTAATTTTTGTTTGTTTTTTTGGATTTTGAAAACGCTATAGCTCTGACAATTTTACTTTTAACAAACAAAGTCATTAGGATAAATTGTTCGAACTTCCATGTGCTATGAAGAGCCGACGACAACGACAACGACAGACACCGACGTAAAAACTATTTTTTCTGATTCAGGGGGTCTCAAAACGTCGACATTTGATGGAATCCGCGAAAGTCATTTTTCACATAAAACCACTACCTTCTCATTATGATGAGAATGTAAAAAATTAGAAACAAAAAAACTGAAGGGAGTACGAGGACTCGAACGCATGACGGCAGAATCTGTAGCCTGGCACCTAGACCATTACACCACCGCTGCTTGTTCTATAGTCCTGTAATTCAAACCCATGGTTATTTTGCGCGGATTTCATGCAGCCGGTTTCTCGTAAACCGCTTTCCATCTTAGTAAACTGTTTCAGCTTTTTTTTATCTCAAATGAGGCCCTCTTCGCTCACAAAAGATGACCACAACCGTGTCCCCCGTTACAAGCTTCTTCATATAATTAATTTATAGTTGGACCACTTCATAAACCTGGAATTTATAAATAAACTTGCAGCGGTCCTAATTTCGAAATTTCAGAAATCGAATTTGATGGTTTCGGAATTTATTGCTGGATAACTTGATAAATTTATAATTTATAATTTCAAAGTTTTCAAATCATAATTTCAAAGTTATAATTACAAACTGGGTAAATTTACAAATTTACATACAATCATGAATTGATTTATCTCTAAAATTGGTGCATTTGCAGTTGCTGTCTTCAAAAACTTTTTAAATATTTGCGCCACGATTTCGCGAGTGGCAATGCGTGGTGCGTACTTCAGAGCATTGGAGATTCGGAGCGCGAATTTGACAGCCGTTCTGTATGGCGAGTTTGCTTTGCTGCTTACCAACACAGTCTTATGGTCCTCACATACATATGACATCTCAATTTTCTTACGGTTTTTTCTCCATTTCGCGACGTATTTCGCAAAATTTAGGTTCGCCATCATCAAGTTTTGGGTCTTCGAATTTGGAATGGCAACTGATAATGCTTCTGTGATGTCAGAATTGTGAGTAAAAAAATAAATTTGCGAACGGTTCTCGCCGTTCAAATGCTGTCTTCTGCTGTCCGCAGGTTTCTCCCTTTCGAAAGATTCATAATTTCCGCAAAAGTAATTATTGCCTCAGCAAAAGGCTTCATTCCTATCAATTTTGTTGATCCGAGGATCTCGCAAAACCCCGGATATTTGAAACTTTTTCTTTCTTTCGCTCTCAAATACTGGGGAAAAATGATATATGGAGTCAGTGCCGTGCCTATAAAAAAAATCCAAGTCGAAGTGAACCAGCACCCTTAAGAAACAAAAGTAACATTCGCGATTTTTCCAAAACTCTGCGATTAACAAATTTTATTATTTTATTCCGACGAAGCCCAGCCGTAAGATATATACGTTATGAGGGCCCAAAAGGAAAATTTTCAGTGCTAATGCGTTTCTGAACTATACAAATTTTTATATACATGAATATTCAAACGTTGATAGCTGAATAAAAAAATATAGATATATGAATGTCGTAGGGGTGAATTATAAAATCGACTGTGTGATGATCATATGCACGGAGAAAATTTGTTCGGTAACCGTTACCAAAAGTTGTGGTGAAATGTGGATATCGTGGATTTTCGGTAAATTTTCACGTGCACCACTGTAAAAGGAATTACACGAAAATCTAACGAGCTGCGAAGAGATTAAAAAAAAATGATAGGTATATTTTCCTAAAAGCACAGGAGAAAGTATTGTGCATGGTCTTGACTATTTACCAAGCCTCTCGGTACAGAGTACCGCACTGCTCACGAGAGCGTCCTAAAAAGACAAGAAGGTTCACGCTCCAGGACTTGAGAATTTACAAAGCCGCTCGGTACTCAATACCGCACGGCTTATAGAGAATAAAAAAATAATATCGATATTGTTTGTATGTATATGTTGTATACATATACATCAAACCCACTCCAACTAATGTTAGTATAACTTACAAAGCTAAACTATAAATACACATACATAAATAAACCCATTCCTATAACTAATACACGCATACACATATAAACTATATCGCTATATTATACGAATCGCACGCACGACGCTGGAAGCATAGATTTGAATCGTCCTTATATACTAACCAGTAGAATGTATCATCACTTGTGAGAAAGAAATAAAAGCGGGATGTTGATGCGAGTTCGCTCTTTGATATACACTTGGTAGTCGTTACCGAACGAACGGTAATTCTTCCAGTCCTGCACTGAAAAGATTCTCGGAATAAAAGTGAAGGCTCGCGAAAGTAAATGGGAAAATTTAATGCGCCTGTTTTGAAATTTTAAATTTATCTTTGAAGAAATTTTACTTTGTTGATAGTATTTTCTATCGAATACTTCCTCACTTATTACATTATTCAAGTTAATTTTTATCTTCCACCTGTTACAGTGTGGGACTTGAATAATTACAGTACTAATATGTATTTTTTAATGTACATTGCTTCAAAACTTCTAAACACTTATTAAATAATACTGACACTACGCGAAATAGACCCAAAACGCCACGAAATCCACATTTCACCACAACTTTCGGTAACGGTCACCGAACAAATTTTCTCCGTGTGAGCTTCTGAGTATTATTACTGACTGATTTAATACTTTTTACACATTCCAATGTAATAGAATTTAAAAAATATGTAGTAGTCAAAGCGATTTAATTAGGTGCGCACTTTCGATTTTGTAAATGCCCCAACACATATATTTAATTTACCAGCCTTAGAAATTAGGTGCCACACAATTTTTAAATTCTACTGTGAATTATAAAAAATTAACTTAGTCTTAAATTCTTCAAACTCCAAATGACTTGAAAATTTATTTCTCTTTTTACCTTTCTGTTTCATATATTCTATTCTTATAATTGGCAAAATAAATGTTTAATAAGAACCAAATGACATACTAATAGAGTGAAGTTAAATCTTTGAAACACGCGAAACATAGTCGTGTTTGATATCAAATTTATCAGTAATGAACAAAAAAGTATAATATGTAATCATATTTTGACTTAAGCTATTCATTAAAGAACGCTAATTAGCATTAGCGTGTCAGAATGGCGAAAGAACGCTCCCGCGAGCTGTCCGCTCTGCTAGCACACATCTGTCGCATTTCTCGGAAAACCCGAGCGAGAAACGAGTAAAGACGAGACGGGACGAGGAAGAATTTGAGGAGACAAACCGAGTAATGCTCCCGGAAAAACGAGACGGAACCGAGTAATGAACGAGCCGAAAGCGAGCCAGGCTCAGTATTTCTCAGAATAAAGTAGCTTTCTCAGGAATTTTTTTCAAATTAGGAATATAGATTCATTGAAGTGATATCTAATAGTTCGCGAAATTGACCAATTCGATGCAGTAGCGGGTTTCTAAGAAAACAACATTTGACATTTTACGCGAAGCCCAACTTCCTTCCTTAAACTTAACAAAAAAAGAAAAAAACAGCTATTAAAGAACTCAATCAGAATAAAGACATCATAATATTACCCGCAGACAAAGGCAACACAACAGTAATTATGAATAAAGAAGACTATAACAACAAAATCATGGACCTTCTTACTGATGATACACATAAAAAGCTTAAAAAAGACCCCACAAAAACAATAACCAGAAAAACACAAAGCCTCCTAAAAGACTCAAACCTTGACAGCGATACAATATCTAAATTAAAACCTACTAATCCTATCTCTCCAAAACTTTACGTACTTCCAAAAATTCACAAAAACAACATCCCACTCAGACCGATCGTCAGCGCAATAAACTCTCCAACTTACAACCTAGCACGCTTTCTCGCCAAAAAACTTAAGCCTTTCACAGGAAACTCTACCGAACACATAAAACTCTTTTGACTTCATCAGAAAAATACAACAGATTCACATTCAACCCCAAGACATCCTGGTAAGTTTCGACGTATTATCTCTCTTTACAAAAGTACCAATCTCTGATACAATCGATATTATTAAATCATTTGCAAACTTCCCCTCCAATCTCACACCTTTAATAGAACACTGTCTCACTAATACCTATTTCTCTTTCAATAACCAATTCTACGCACAAACCTCAGGAGCAGCAATGGGATCTCCAATCTCACCTGTAATAGCCAACATTTTCATGGAAAATTTAGAAACCAAAATCTTCCACAAATCCAAGCTTAAACCGGAATTCCGTGCCGTTACGTTGACGACACTTTTGTCATCTGGAGACACGGACTAGTCGAACTAAACAAATTTTTCGATTTCATCAATCAAATACACCCTAATATCAAGTTCACTATGGAAATTGAACAAAACGGAAAATTACCTTTCTTGGACGTACTAGTTTATAAAAGATCTGGTAACACATTAGGACATGAAGTTTACAGAAAACCCACGCATACAAACAGATACCTGCATGCCTCCTCCCACCACCACCCATCTCAAAAGCAATCGGTCATCAATTCCCTTGTATACAGAGCTGTCTCCATAACAGATAAAGATAACTTACAAAAGGAATTACAAAATGTTAAACAAATCCTAATACAAAACGATTACATGAACAAACAAATTAATAAAGCAATAAGAAATACACTCAAGAAAATAAGTCAACACAACCTACTAAAGAAAGAGAGAGAAAAACAACCACCATCCTACCCTACATTCAAGGTATCACGGAACAAATAGGAAGAATTCTCAAGAAACACAACATCCAAACTATATTTAAACCACCTGCAAAAATAGGACAACTTCTAAACAACCCTAAAGATAAAAAGGAACCTTTCAGTGATCCGGGAGTATATCAAATCCCTTGTTCTTGTGGTAAAGTCTATATTGGAGAAACCGGTAGGGCGGTAAGTCAACGTGTAACGGAACATGAGAGTAAAGTTAGGCTAAAACATTTCACACAATCAGCAGTAGCTGAGCATCATATCGAAACAGGACATAGTATTTTATTTGACAAAACAACCGTCATTGCCAAAACGTACAATAAATTTCCAAGAAAACATAGATATAATACCAATCCGATTTGGCTTTCCGTCCTCCCGGGTTTTTTAAAAAAAGACTTGATTGGCCAATCAAGTTCAAGCAGTCTCCACCATGGGGCACTCTGGCCAATCACAAGCATCGTAGAGAATACATATATAAGAACAACATAACCTGAAACTTCAGTTTCAGGTCAGCCCTGAAGAAGTGAACTGCAATGTTCACGAAACGTCGGCAACATTCATAGTTTCGCACACGATTGAAACCCGAAAAATCTTTAAATTTTAAATTTAAATTTATTAAAATTGAAATTAGCACCTTATGCACGGAAGCCGTATCCCGGCTTATCGAAAATGTCACGAAATTTACCTTATCTGCTAAATTTTTTTTTCGATTTTTAAGCTGTGCAAACACAGGACGAAACACGGAAGCTCTGTGAAAATTTCAGATTTTCTGCCATTTCACTTTTGCACGGTTTCAGCTGATCGACGTGAATTTGAAGCTATATATTGGTACATCTGTTTATACTAATTTACCCTGATCATACCTTAAGACATCGAAAATTCTGTTTCCTATTTGGTCAGTGAGTAAATTGTGCCCTGAAATTGTACGTAGGGACGGAATAACGAAATAGTTTCCGAAATTCACTTATGGAAGATAAATGTTCGCATAGAGATCGTTTACTGATCAATGTTTTCAAGTATTCGTAAAATTCTTGACTATCAAGGAAGAGAATAGGAGATGACGACCGTTGGAAGAGAATTCGATTCATTAGGGAGCGGGTTGTGTTGGAGGGAGTTGGGTTCAACTTAGAATTTAGTGCCGACAGGTCAATAAACCTCTTTCGTCAATCGAGATACGAGAACGAAGTGTTTGGAGGGATGGGAGTGCCTCTTAAAATGTCGAAATTAAATTCCAGCAACGCAACGTCAGTTAAAGGTCCATCTGCAGCCGCTGGTTCTGCGATACTTATTTCTCACAATTCTTGGTCCACCCTCGACGAAAATGACTCGTTCGTTGTTCACTTTGAAAGGAAGGGCGGATTCGATAGCCAAGTTTCTCTCACAGACGGTGCAGAGGAAGAAATGTTTTTCACAAATTCTCTAACTCTCCATAGAGGGGCTACCATCAGAGGTATTTAAGGCGCTACAATCTCTTAAAGAGACGGTACATACCGAATATAGAGAATAGAATTATTATAAAAAATATTATTATAAATAAATATAAAAATATTATTATCTAATTATTATAAAAAAATTATTATAAGAATTCATATTCAAGAATAATAATTCGCATGAGATTCATTGAAGGAAGAAATTTTTGTCATAGAATATTATAGTATAGCAAAATAACTCAGCAAAATAATTTTAAAAAAATATTTCGTTCATAAAAGTCACAATCTTCTTTCATTATTCAATAATGATATTAACTGAGAATTACCAGAAAAGTTCCATGACCGACACGATTTTTACGTTCTACTTGTTTTAATGATATATTAAAAGTGTGAAATTCAAAACTCGGGCCTGAAAGACCGTCACTGAACACTTTTATTTGTAAGTGTTCTGTATAAATTCCCGACAGACTTCATACAAATTTTAAGTCGATAAGTTTACTAAAACTCAGACTCATCATTCTCAGCTGAAAAAGTTATATATATATATATATATATATATATATATATAATTTATGTATAGTGTTTTGTCCACTATATATAAACTATATGTAAATTTTGCGTCTAGGTTATTAATAATCTTTGAGAGTCAGCTGTTACTCTTACACTGTTTTGCTACCAAGTGTTAGTGACGTACCACAATAAACTATATTCGCATAGTCATGTACCAGGATCGTGATTGGCTGAACCTATTTATGTAATCTAAAGGAAGTTTTTGATTGACATCCGTCACTTCATGTGAAAATCAGCACTCTCGTTCTGTATGCCGACTCAGTTTGGCTTCGCTCCGATAAATATTTTGTTGGAATTCAACCCACACTGTTAGCAAAATCTGTATGAGATTTAATATACATGTGTGTGAAGCAAATATGCACTACCGCTACTGAAATGTAACATACATGGGTGTAGTGAATTTAATATACATGTGTATTAAATTTAATATACAGGTCGGTATAGCAGTGTGCATGAAAACTCAAAGTGCTTTCATTTCTTTAAATCTTGTTAAATATTTGCAATTAAATTAATAATCTAGAATTCGTTGACTGGATTGTTATTTATAATGAAAGTGCGACGTACGGGTGGAACTTTTTCCAAAATCCAGTCTAAATAGTAGAAATTTAATGCTAGTACAGTTGATTGTAGGTTAGGTCTATTATTTGTTTGCTTAATTGACCTTTTCGACAAAAAATCCAGTCATATTTTTGATTAACTGGAAGAAGGTATCATGTTTTATCATTTAGAGTCGAAAATTCATGTTGAACTTATTTTGAATTTGTGTAAAATGGAATTATCTGATTTTTCTTGTAAGTGATTAACATGAATGTATATTAAATTTAATATACACGCTCTTAATGTCGATTTCATACGATTGATATATTAATTTTAATACACATGGGTATATTAAATTTAATATTATTTTTAACAGTGCACAGTTTCGGGGGTTGCCTCGCACTGGCCTTGTGGCTGAATCGATACCCTCGAAACGTAAACAGCCAGGGTCGCTTGAACCGTTTCCAATTGAAATACATAATATTGCTCAATCTTCGCATGTGAGTACTCTTGCCTTTCCATGACGCTGCTGGTGCTTTCAGGCAAGAGCCGCAATCGTCTTTCGCCCTGGCCGCTGAGAAACTCCGTGGTCTAGCAGTTCTAGGAATTGGTCATTCTATGGTTGCCACCTTCCTCGCGGACTTCAGCCGGTAGGTCGTTTGACCGAAGGGGGGGGGGGGGTCTTTTTCACCACCATTTTCTCAAGTATCGTGCTATGATATAAATAGCATACTTTCAAAATTATTTTGTAATATTGTTGATAAAATTTTTAAACGCATTTTTAGAGGCATTTTGAGAGCTCCGCCGGCTTTTACGCGATTCCGCCGGGAGCCGGCCTCAAAACGTTTGCGCCGATCAAACCGCCACAAACCGGCCTAGGTGGCAACCCTAGGTCATTCGGACGGGCTTCTATGAGACCTGGAGTGTAATTTGTTGCCGACAGGCTTCGAAAATCTCGCCTGGACACTTTGCGATTGTTCAGAGTGCTCCTTTTTATGTTAGGTCAATGTAATTGTATTAGTTTTTACTGGCGGTTCGGGGGAAGGGAAGGGGTGCATTCTCGCTCAAACTTTCAACTCGCCGACAGGTCAACAAAACTGGTTCTTTTTTTCTACATCCTTAACAGGTAGCGGCCTCATTTGATGACTTTGAAACGCGTGCAGATGTTCCTTATGGGCATGTTGACACTTCTAAGCATCGTTTCATATTTATAAAGGAAATTTTAATAATATGCATTTCCAACATTTCCGATTTTGCCCTTAAATAATATCATTCCATGTCGCTTGTAAATGAGAAATGCGATGAGGAGGCCCTTCACTGATTCTAACCTAGAAATCTGACACGTGGTCAGAATTATGTAAAATCTGTAATTAAAATTAGGTTTCAGATTTGTGGTAAAATTGTGGGTTTTCATCGATCTGATATAAAATGTATCCTCAAATGTTGTTTTCTTTACTTAACATTTCTTGAAAAAATATACAATTGTTATTGGCTATAGATAAAAAAATAAGGTTTTATGATTATTAAATTAGACAAATCCCTTTCCCGCAGGTAAGACGTTAAATTATGACTATTACTTGATCCAACTTCTCTTTTTAAATTATACCTAAGTTTGAAGTAAAAGTAAAATGCACGACAAGTATTCTCTTCCAAGACCGAGAAATTCCCTCGCAACACCTGAAAACTCTACATGGTTAATTCTACACGCGAGAACTCTGAACAATCAAATTTATTCAACGAATTAAATTCTACAATCGGGTACAATGCAAGAAACGCCGATAAAGGTTTAAAGACAGATTAGCACATGTATTTACACCATTTTCATATACCTGTATAATACTTGGGTGGTTCAAGAAACACCATGTTTTAGAAAGTCAAAATGCACCTTGATATTTCGGTTCCAAACCATGAAAAAATATTACTTTATAAGTTTTAGCCGAATGGGAGTATATTTAGAGCTCCCCAAATGGCGTTGAAGCTTTAATAGAGACTACCTGGTAAGGAGGCCTGCATTTGAAAGTATTCGAAAATTTCCTGTTCAATGATGACGTGAAGATTATTGAATCCTTTTCGATACCGTTCTTGTCCTCGCGTTTTGAATCCCTATAGCAGGAGGAGTTATCTCTTAGACTGAATCCCTTACTGTCCCTAGTGACCACAATATATTTCTGAATACTTTTTGATACCCCAAATCGACCAGGAAATAGTAATGCCTTTTAAATTTGCACATTTGGCTGTTCTTATTTATTGTTTTTCAAATAATAATGAGGCTAAAAGCAATTAAAAACACAGTATAAGTCATTTTACATTATCAGGATTGATTGCTACGCAGGTAGCTGTGATGAAAACTAATTGTTTTAATTCTTTTATCATGATTTTTCATTTTTTTAATTGGTCACATTTAAATAAAGCGAGTTTTGTGATAAAGTCATGTATGGTTATGCACCATCTTACCAGATCTTGCAAAATTTATACTTTTGAAGCGCCTTCTAATGCGTAAACAGAAATCGTGTTTTTAACTTATTTCAGGTTACGTTTGACAGCTCCGATCGGCTTCGAAAGGGATTGGAATTTAAATATTTTCGCTTCCTACTCTGTGGTTCGAAAAAGGACAAAAACGCCTCTTCTAGGTATTGAAACTTTTAATACCTTTGAATGCAAGCCTTTCGACCGGATATTTTGGAAATTATTAGGGATAAATTATTTTCAATATGCCATTATGTTTTGTTGAATAATTAAAATGGGTAAAGTGGTCATTAATCTACTCAAGCGTGATCAGCAGAACACTAGCGATGCTTTTATCAAGTAGCAATATAGAAAGCGTTACTACTGGTCAATTATGTAGATTACTTGGTTTCTGGAGGTCAGGGGGCCTAAACGTTAGCCGAGGTGTCTATATATTATAAGTCTTCCAAAGTGCAGTTTCAAAGTTAAGCACACTCGGACTCCAATTTCAGGAAATCCGATTTGTGCGTTCCGAGAATTGAGGCCATGCGGCGGTTTCGGATGAAGGAAACTGCGGGGGCATGTGCCGTGCTCACTAATCGGACAACTGAAAAACGTTGCGTCAGTTCACTCTCAGTGCTCACGCGGCCCTGATGTTTACGTTCGGAGAAACCCCATATGGGTCGACGGTCAGAACCAAAACCGTACTCAAATTGAAGCCCAAGTTTTATTGAAAAACTAAATTCAGAACCTAACCCTTGCTTGAATCAAATTCAATGTTTCTCACACGAAGGAATAGTAAGGAGTAGTATCCCTGTAAGTGGGGAGTGGGACGAGCGACATCCAAGAATTCGTTAATGCTTGCTACGAATGAAAACTCGTATGCTGCCCCGTACACATGCGCGCTGGCGGTTGCCATGCCAACGATGTCAACACGCGTTTGACGTTTTGAACTTGTGTATTGAACGAACATAAACAAACGAACATAACCTACATGTGCATCGAGATGTCAAAAGGTAACATATTAAGTGGGTATAACATGTGACTGCGAAAACAGTTCTGCGCATGTGCACGGGGCAGCGTACGAGTTTTCATTCGTAGCAAGCATTAACGAATTCTTGGACGTCACTTGTCCCACCTCTGCTCACCAAACACATAGGGTGATACCTCTCCTTACTATTCCTTCGTGGTTTCTCATTTGTTTTTAAATTCATTCTGTTAGTTCCTGAATTCACACTCCTCGTGTTCAGGAATTATATAATTATTTTAATTAATATTTTAGAATATCATGAAGAGTATATTGAATCTCTTTAGGCTTAAGCCAATTCCCAGCTTTGTTTCAATATTAAGAGTTTAAATTTTCAATTAAAAAACAAACTGTGTAAAGGAGATATATTTTTGAGAAATGGTTGCCACCGTCATACATTTTGTCAAATTTCGTATTGAATTCATTTAGTTAGAAACTTCATTTAGCTTTGGTTTAAACGAAATGACATAATATAAAAACAAGCACGCAATTCAAACTTGCATGTAGGATGCAAAATATGAGGACAGAGTTCATTGGGGTCTGCGTAAGTGCAGAAGCAATATATTGGCATTTCTATCATATAATTCATTCGTTCTATCTGAAAAGAGTTGAAAAGAGCTATAGGCATTCAAAAAAAAATCATATATGTAGCAAGAGCGAGGTCTGACACTCTGTAATCGTCCTGATTTCCTCTTTAATTTGAGATAATATTGTATAAAACATTATAATCTTAACATATGATCAACAATATGAAAAACACAAAAAATAAAAATGTTCATTAAATTTATCACTGCAGTTGACTTCCTCTTGTAAACCTGCACAATTATTCTCATCTTTGGCAATTTTCCCTTAAATTCTTATATTGGAAGTAATTGAAGTTATTAAACTGTTAATAACTTTTAAATGTTGATTTTAGGGAAAATTTCGAAAAAATTGTACAGATTTGCAACAGGAATACAACTGTGATGGTGAATTTAATGAAAGAATTTTATTTGTATATTTTTCGTATTGTTCATCATACATTAAAATTATTACGCCTTATAGATTATCTCAAATTATAAAGGAAATCAAGTCTAATTCAGAGAACAATGTTTAAAAACCTTTATCTCGGATGTACTACCAAAAAGCGCATACCTCCGATTAATTTGAAATTTTGCTTACCTGGCAAAAGTCGACATGTTTTGCCAATATAATCAATGAATCCGATTATTAGTTAGGTAATAATTAATAAAAATTGCATTTTTTATCGCTCCCAAATTTGATGTTTTTTAAAACTCAACTCATCGATTCTAGCTCAATAACTGGTGAAATGTTTTCAATTTTTCACAGTATATATATATTCAGAATACATACGTAACACCTCCAAAATCGATAAAACACATAAAAAATGCATTTATTCACGCCGGCACCCCGCCATTTTTTATTAAATATAAGTGAACAAATGCAATTCTTATGTGTTTTATCGACTTTGAAGGACACCCTTTTTTTCTTCCGCTTTCTGCCTGTGGACATTACTTTTACTGAATTTCGCGCGGAGACGCCCTTTTATGATCGGTGTGCTCAATTTGATTTTAATGGTGAAAACCATGGATAACCCATAAAAGTCTGTTTTTTTTTTCTAATTTATCTCGGTAAATACATAAAATTTGGAAAAAGTTCTCATATAAGAGTTATAGATCCAATGCATGATTCCAGTAAGTGTTAGGCACCCATGTGACTGGTCACAAAAATTATTATCACTATTATTGTACCATTAAGCCATTTCCCTTTCGGAGTAGGCGTGATTTTCTCGGTTGAAAAATACTAGTGTGTAGATGGGTATACAGGTATAAGGTAGACAGGTACACGGAAAAAATACGTCTTCGAACATCTCGCAGATTAGTGCTAGACTTCAGGACGGGCCATCATTTTTATGAAGTCTCGTATACTTTCTCTAAAGTGGTCATACATTTTTATGGAAAAATAAAGAAAAGTCATGGAAGTTTTCAAGCGCAGTCAAGAAACAACAGGCTTGGAATTCTTATAAGACAGTTTACAAAAAAAAAATGAATACAGTCATGAAGTGGCTATAAAATAACTTCATATTTGCAAAGACTTGAATTGAATAAGTGCGTGATTCAAAAACTAAGAACTCGAATGCAAGTCAGAAAAACAGTCCATGACTGTCTGCGAGAATTTTCAGAGGCGCGCTCAGTGGGGCTCAGAGACAAGTTCACATCATTTGGTATGATTGAAGTAGACACTGGATGATGATTCAGTGCTTACAAAACTCGCATCTTTATTCACTGCGCGTGCATCAAGTCGACAATTAAGTTGGTTACCATTGGCTTGCTTATTTGAAATGAATAAATGTGCAAATAAATTATGTACAACAAAAAGTAATTGTAAAACGCATAAAGATATTAAGATATTAATTGTAAACAAAAATTTACAACTGGTTGCGTAAAGGATTTAAATCTCCAAGATTTAGATGAGCTGAAAAATGTTATTCACTTGCTACCTTATTCTGCTAGATATCAAATTCATTTAACAAAGTTGTACGATTGTTTCTTAAATGAACATTTACAGGCTTCACAATTTTCAGTGGTATTAAGTATTCCTGCGTCTTTCTCAATCTTCGCGATATAACTTATAATACACTTATTTCTATTCGAAATAAATTAGAAGATGGTTATTATTACATTGAAAGAAACTGGATGTAAGCAGATTTTATTTTCAAGTTCGTATTTCTGTATATAAAATTTTTATAAAAATATTGAAATAAAATATAAGCATGTGTCTGATAATAGAATAAAATGTGTTTGTTTTTCATTACAAAAACATGTACATAATAGCCATCTTCTTATTTATAATTTTAATGAATAATAAAAAGTTGCTTAGAAGTTAATCGAGTCAACACTAATACTTCTCAAAACTTCTTCCTTTTAGAAAAAAATGCTTATTAGAATCGAAATATCTGGGTTATTTTTTTCAAAAAGATACATAACCATTATTTAAACAATTTCCTTATTTATTTAACAACATTTATTATTCTGATATAGAATCTAAAATAATTTTCGTGGATTGATGTTGAAATTCTTATTTATCATAAAAAATTTCATTTAAAATAACCATTTTTTAATAACAATATATAAAAAGTATTTTTGAATCTATCTCAATATTTCTTTCATCTTTTAAGAGTGTAAACGGAGTGAGTTTTTTCCTAAGTTTAAAATTTTGTTTATCAATAATTTATTGATATGGTTTGGTAAATATGTCAGTTTTATTGAAATAAATTTTTTATAACGCTGCAACTTATAAACAGTGCGTCTCACAGAAAGTGCACAAGGGACAAAAAGTTTGATTTTTTGTTGACTTCTTATCAATTTCTTCAATCTGGAATGAAATTCTTTAATTTAAAAAATAAGAATAACTCAATTTAATTTTTAAACCGATTTTTTCCATAGAATCGAAGGGTGCAATTAGCTTTTATGTTATATCTCACAAATCTGAAAAAATTATTTAAACAATTTCAGTTTAGATGAAGAAAAAACTTATTTTTTCACGTAGAATCATCCCTTGGTCAAAAAATAATTTTCCGTGGAAAATTATATTTTTCCATTAGAAAAAAAATGGTTCAATCAATGTGTTTAATTTGTTATGCAAAGTCAGTCTTGCAGCAAGTTGTCTAATTCGCAGTCCTCACTAAAATTCTTTTTACGCGGCCACGCAGTTCTCAGCTGTAGCAGAACGCCAAGATTTTTTACTGTGTTTTCAACCCGATCGATCAGCCGAGGGGCTTGCGCGGTTAGGAGTGAGTTGCGTTAGTCTCGTGTCTAGGATAGGTAGTTCGAATCCCCGCAGCGTGCGTCCGATTTCTTAGAGCGTAAAAAACGAGCGATTGATATTATTTCATAATTGTGTGTGTTATAATAATATTAAAATAAATATATAAGTTGAAGATAATAATATTATAAATTTAAAAAATAATTTTTTATTTTTTATTAGCATAAATGGCTAGCTTGACAGTCTACGAACCCTTCCTTGACTGTCTTTGAGAATTTGATATTGGAGTGTTGAACGGATTACAAATTTTTTTGTGATATTTTGTTGATAGAGTCTAGGAGTGCTTCACTGACTATGCTGGGCGCAATTTAAGAAGTCTTTTATTTCTACAAGCACTGTTTGCAAGATTTTCCAATACGATATTTTTAAATTATCAAATGCTTTTAGACCTATCCTAAAGTCACAGACTCGGTCAATGAAAATTTCCAGCACTTTTTTTCCGTGTATATAGGTGTAAGGTATAGATATTTTAGATTGACCTAGAATTCTCGTGTTATTTATTTGAATAACACTTTCGTTCCGCAACACTGTTCTGACCCAGGTTGCTGATCAATCTGTCTAGCGATCACCCCAAGTGAAGAGCCTCACCAGGATGATTCGTGAGGTTCCTCACTTGAGCCCATTAGTATACAAGGTCTTTTGTTTCAGGTGTCATTCACTCTATTGTCACTCTATTTACAACCTATTTTTCGCCACACTTTTCTGTCCTGGCATACTACTCTAGCTTCCTTCACGTCCATGCATTTCTTCATGCGAACTCTCGTGTTTCTATGGCATCTTATGTCTCTTCGGATTAATGTGTCATTCACAGATTCTAACCATTTTTTCGGCGGTCTGCCTCTGGGCATGTTGCCATTTACTTCACCTTTATACACATGTTTGTTCAGTCGTTTATCTTTCATTCTTTCAACATGACTGAGCCACCTTAACTGATGTCTTTGCCGTATGTCACCTAGTGTCTCTTCTGTACCTTCCCTGAATGTAATAACATTCTTTGAGGGTTATCTCGTTTCGGACTTTGTCCACCAGTGTTTCGCGCATATTTTACGCATTGGTTTCATGTATAGTACAGTGGCTACAAATATAGAATCATGTATTACCATTTTAGCTTTTTTTGATATGGTTTACTGCCAGCATATATCGTTTGTATTGCTTGTAGGTCTCATCCATTGACTCCGGACTCTTTGAGGAATTCTTAAAGTTTATTTCTATTTACCTTGTCAAATGCTTTTTCTTATAGATCAACAAATGCATAGAAAACTTTCTTTCCTACTCTTAAGCTTCTTTCTGTGATCCTTCTCAACCTAAATATCTAATCTGTACATGATTTTCCTGGCATGAATCCACTTTGGACTCCCATATCTTTTCTTCTGTAATTTTCATTACCCTACGAAAAAGTATTTTTGAGTATATTTTACTCACGGTACTTAGTAAGCTGACACCTCTGTAATTATTGCAGTTGCTTTTATCTTCCTTTTTTTGTATATTGGTACGATGATCAGTTTTCTCCAATCGTCCGAGACTTCTCCGGTAATTTTGGTTGAAGCCCTACCCCTTTCCATCATCTCGTAGGAGGCAAGGCGGCAAGGCACCCTTGTCGCTGTTTACATTAATAATGTTGGTGAAACCCCTAATCCTTTCAAGCCTCTAGTGGGGGCAGGCACACCTGTCACTTTTCACAGAAATAATGTTAGTCAAACCCCTACCCCTTTCCAGCGTGTCGTGGGCGACGCCGACGGGGCGGAGAGACACCCTTTCCGCTGGTCACAGAAATAATGTTGGTCAAACCTCTATCCCTTCCTAATATCTCGTGGGGGGCAACCATATGAATAAACACAGAATTAATGTTGGTCAAATCCCTAACAATTTCCAAAGTCTCGCAGGTGAGGGGGGGGGGGGGCCTAGACACCCCTGTGAATAGTCACAACAATAATTTAGATCACACTCCTTACCTTTTCCAGTGTGTTTTGTTATGTGACTTCAACTAGCAAGATGGCCGATACTTCACTGAAATCTGTTACACTTCATCAAATTTTCTCGGAAAATATCACTGGTCAAAAACATGCGTGGAACAGGAACTATGTATCACAATAAGATCTACAACATTTTTTCAAACATTTTCCGAAATGTTGCCTATTGGCTGAGAAAAATGCGAAAATCTATGATTTTCATGAGTTTTTCATGGTTTTCACCATTGAGATGGAATTTTTGGCAATTTTCAACATCATTTTCGCACCTAGCTCATCAAATCAATGGGTGAACCGAGTTTCGAATTAATCGGAGGTATGCCCTTTTCGGAAGTTTATCCTGTATCTCTAATAAATTTTTAGATACTCTCTATTGAAGCTTTAACGCCGCTTAGGGAGCACCAACTATATACTTCGGGAATATACAAAAAGACCTTCAAGGACAAATTAAGGCTAAATTATGTCTACCAAGCATACTGAAATACAAAATCTCGAGCATATTAAGCTCTGTGTTGGTAGCTGTAAATTAAATCTTGAATAAGTCGCAGACAAACTTTGAGACAAATCTGCCGCATAAAAGTTTACATACCCTTTTTTAAGGCTTCAGATGTCCCTCTCATTGAGAGTGTTCCTGGTGAAAGACATTTGGAGTGAATAAATCTTTCACTCAACGGCTGCTGAAGGCCGGATGTGCGGATACGTTCGAGCGAGTGCAGACCTATGGAGAATCTCGTCGTTGCTTTCGGTCGTTTCGAGATAGGTACATGACGTTTCACGGTCATTCGAAGATCGTCTTTGAACCTCCCTGGTTGTATCCGAGCCATTACCAGGCTGGTACGCTGAACGCCCTCGTATACCACCGTAAATGACGCCCTCCGCATGGCTCGGCTCGGTCGTTTTCGATTTCTTGTCTGATCAAATGAAATTCATTGTCGTAAAAAAGAAGATTGAAGTGTAACACTACTTACATGTCAATCGATATTGTGTTCAAGCTGCTGAGTAACGAGGACTTTTCAGTCAATAGTTGCATATACCTAATACCTTCTAATCAGAAAACATTAATATATGTTTTGGTGCAATTAGTACAATACCACCCCTCTGCAAGTGGTAGGTGGTCGAATTTTTACCCAAACGCCTATAATGGTATTTTTAAAAGCCCTTACCTTCCTTTCTACTCATGTGATTCAATATTTTTATAACAGTTTTCGAATTTGTTTTCTACATCCAGTCACCTTATTGTACCACTTGACTAATTTCCACTAACTGATTTCCAAGTTTTTTTTCGAACTGTAGTTAGATCAATTTTGAAGCGATTAGTTGTCTTATACACGGAGAGACTTTCGATATCAATATTTGGTACACACTGCAGCTATAATTGAAATAAAATGTAAGAATTTGGGGATAATCGGGGTACTGTTATAAAGATTCCTACTATAATAAGAGATGGTGGTATTTCTGTATGTATTATTATAAACTTGAACGAGCAAAAATTAGTATTTACGTTTAGAAAAAGTCTTATTTACTGTTTGAGAATTGTGAGTGTGAAAAAGTGATAATGGGCAATAATAAGTTTTCTAAAAAATATTGTCAATAGTAAATATTTTAGGTAACATAAGTTATAAGGAATGTACGAAATTCTCGTATTCTCAAATATGAATGCGTATTGAAATGAGAGCCGCTAGTAATATCTGCAACCGGGATTTGCGAGAATTCTAAAAGGCTATACTAAAAACGCCCGAAAGTTTCCGAGCTGTTCCGTCTATAGCCGAGTACGCGACGACCAGGCCAGCTGACCGACTGCATCCGACTCGTGGCCTGTGATTTCCCGCCAAAAGTTTCAATTATACGCGTTTGTAGTAAAAAAATGTTTGTAACTAATGTAGTATGCATTGAAGATTAAACAAATTTTAATTCGGAAATTATCAATAAAAAACTGCGAAACTTAATTTTTTACCCTTTTATAAATTGAACAGTTCAAAGATTTCTGGTTAAAAAATATCAATCCACCCTATCGTTTTAAATGCTCTAAATTAAAACTAATCGTCCATTTCGATTCTCATTAATTAAAATGTTGAAAAATGAAACATTTCCCTCTCCCAACTCAATAAAAACGTTCAAAACCAAAAAGTGTCTCTTCCTATTTAGAAAAACTTGAAAACACAAATTTCCTCCCAGTTCTTTAAGAATCGTAAAAATAACAAAATGTCCCTCTTTTAATCCAGAATAAATTGAAAATCCAAATTTCATCACCTCATGCTCAATAAAAATGTATTTGTTAAATTATCAACAACAACAAAAATCTTTCCTCAAACACAATAAAATTCCTGAAAAGAAAAAACCGCCTCTTCCAATTTATTAAAAATTGTGTCCCTTCCAACTCAATAAAAACCTTAAAAATATAAAATGTACTGCCAATTTAACAAAAATTAAAATTTCTTCATTTCAAGCTTGATAAAAATGTTAAAAATACAATACTTCCCATTCTTCCACTTAATACAAATTTTAAACCAAAAAAGTTCCTCGTGCAATTGGGGAAAAAACTAAATCCCAAAATTTATTTATTTATATTGATTTTGGTCGTATCACTTTGATAATTTTGAATTGTTATTTAACATTAGAATAAAAATTGTAACGTTAAAAGTTTAAATTTTTACCATTCAAGGCTTCCTGTTTCAAACAATTCAGTTTAAAATTCTTTGGTTTTGAATATTTCATTTATAATTTCTCCTTTTAAAATTTTTGTGATTGAAAAATGTCCAACTGAATGGGTTAAAAATTGAATATTTTAGACTAAGACAATATTTGGATAGGATTCTAAATGGAATATAAGTGTGTGATTATGAATATATTAATTTTAAGTTTTCACATTGAAAATAATTTATGAATTTTCAATCAGACATTTCAATTTGTCTAATTGTTATGGTTTTCGTATAAAAGAAGTTTAATTTTCAACATTAAAATTGGTAGATTTTTCAATTTCGAACAGACTTAGAATCGTACTGTGAAATACTTATTGTACAATTTTTAACACTCGAACTACAGTTCAATTTAAAAAATCATTAAATTATTTATATTTACAGTTGATCAACTTAAAACATTTTTATAAACAATTTTAAATTTCTAACGCTTTTAATTTTGTATTCTTAAAGCCTTCAAAACTGATTTTTTAAATACTTTCAATTACAAATTTCCGTTTAAAAATGAAGACATGAAATGGAAAAATTGTAAAGAAAAAGATTTTAGAATTAAGCGTTATAAACTGATTGATGCAGTAATTGAAACAGTTAACAACAACTGAACTTAATATTCAAAAAAAGTTGAAATGGAACTTTTTTTAAATTGAATTATATCATGTGACATGGTATTTGTGATATTCCAAGTAATTTCATAAATGGTTATTCTAAGAATTTGTAAAATTCCCTGTGAAAAAATAAATTCACTGTCATTTGTTGGTATTTCCCGGTTTCAAAAAATTCCTGGTTATTTCTTGGTTTTCGGTCCAGTGGCCGCCCCGTAAGTGATAAGTTCACAATGCTTTGAATTTTAAGTTACTATGAAAATAATTTTAAAAAAATTATTTAATAAAATATCCAATATGTCAAAGGCATTTTTCGTTAAAAGTTAGATTTTTTTTAGTAGTTATTATAATTTTTCTAAAAGCTTATACAATTAAGAAAGCTCTTGTCCTTCTATAAAGTTACTTTCATAAATTAAGGAACATCATTATTTGATTTTATATATACAAATTTCAATAAAACTAAACTAAAACTAATAAAACTTTTAATAAACTCAAGTAATTACAATTTAACCATCCACAGATATGCTTAACGATAGGGCTTTTTTAGGCATTATGTAACACTTGAAGGGATGTAGGATTGCAATTGCTATAAAAATTACGATACTTATTACTTGAGTGGCTCCTCATTCAGGAAAATTATACCTTGAAAAAATCTATAGATACCTGGAAAAAACTGGGATTGTCAGAAATTTTTTTTATAGAATTTGAGTAAGCGCCCTGAGATAATTCTAAAGATAATATTTTGTAATATTTGTATTGATATGTTTCAACATATAAAATACTCACAAAATATACTTAATAATAGTATAAACTTCTGTACTACTGTCTCAAGTGAGCTGATAATTACTTTTAAATTTTCAAAAAAAAGTTGCTGCCTGAATTCACTTCCTTATTACGCTGCTTTTAATTTTGTGTTTGAAATTCTGAAATAATTCTCAAGCAATCTTTCCATTCAGTTCTTAAGTTTCTGAAACCAAATTTTTCATGCAAATGTTCGCCGAGTTAATAGTTTATTAATTTAATTATAGTTTATATGCATATAAATGATCAATATAAATATATAATAAAGTCCGGGGCACATGACATTTTTGACCCAGCACTGTTAGTTTCTCACAAGTAGCGATACGTTTCACTGGTTAGTATATAAGGGCAGAAAGAATCATAAGTCTCAGCGTAATGCGTGCGATTTATAGATATAAGATAGTTTTATATATGCGTATAGGTGTGAATATGGGATTCATAAACAAACCACACTGTAGCCAGCGAGCGTCGTCAAAGCATACAGAAATATATATATATATATATAAAGATGTATTTGTAGCCCATGAAGTAGTGTGCGTTCATACACTCCCACCCGTCTTTCTTTTTGCCATGCGCCAGCGTGAAATACAAGATCACGTGACCCCCATTTTTCGTATAGTGGTTTAGAAAGATTGCAAAGCGTTTGTTTCGTTTCTTTCAAAGCACCATACCAATTTTCGTTATTTTGTGTGTGTAAGAGTCTAATATTCTTACGATTTATTCCAATCAGAAATATTAGTCTGCATTTTCATAGTCACCATTCGACTTTTTCTAACCGTACCTCGATTATCCCTAAATTCGTATATTCTAGTTCAATTATGAATATGCGATAAAAGAAATATTAATACCAAAAGTCTCTCCGTGTATATTACACGTATAGTTTAGTTTAGTTTGATTCCACTCTTGTATGAGACCTTGTCTGGTTGAGAGAAATACGTAACTGTGATACAAAAAATGAATATATATATATATATA
>CAKNXH010060256.1:64323-84985 GCA_932178445.1 Andricus quercusramuli
ATGAAGTAGTGTGCGTTCATACACTTCCACCCGTCTTTCTTTTTGCCATGCGCCAACGTGAAATACAAGATCACGTGACCCCCATTTTTCGTATAGTGGTTTAGAAAGATTGCAAAGCGTTTGTTTCGTTTCTTTCAAAGCACTATACCAATTTTCGTTATTTTGTGTGTGTAAGAGTCTAATATTCTTACGATTTATTCCAATCAGAAATATTAGTCTGCATTTTCATAGTCACTATTCGACTTTTTCTAACCGTACCTTGATTATCCCTAAATTCGTATATTTTTTTTCAATTATGAATATGCGATAAAAGAAATATTAATACCAAAAGTCTCTCCGTGTACATTAGAAAAATGGTCGTTTTGTTAAGTTAAACATAGATTAAAGAGCGGACCAAATATAGTATGAAATTGGCTACGAATTGCCTGTGGAACATTAAGGGGTTTTATTAAAGTTAGAAAACGGGATGCACGTTTCAGGCCGCACAGTTACATATTTTTGTCTGTTTCTTTGCGTACGTCATGCAAATATTATTCTGTTTTGCTGACAAGAGCCGGGTTTTCAAAGGAAGTTTATATTTTGTTTAATAATAAAAAAGGAAAGAACAATAGCAGTGACGTTCAGTGTTAGCTCTGTCTGCATTTTTACCGCGTGCCTATCGACCCTTGTCAAACACCAGGAGGCAGATACCCCACAGCCAGTCGAATTAGTCGGAAGAAATGACCCTTTGATTCTTATGAGATTCAGGCCAGTTACAAAAACTGAAATTATGGAAGCATAGCTCGATTCAATTTTGATAAGTAGAATATTAAAGGACATACAAAAATGTACATGTGCAGAAACGTTGGCACCTACTCCCTAATTCTGAATTAGTAGTAATCAATTAAAAACTGCTGATTAGGAAGTCCTAGTAATTCGAACACTCAGCCTTACTAAATAAATTAGTAGTTTTCTAGTAAAGCTTGTGAGAAAAGCCTACGAATGCGATTACTAAACGACTTCGCAACATTTCAGTAATACAAATTTATGCCTATTTAAATGAAGAACATATATCTATCTATTCGTCGGTCGAGAAAAATTATCATTTTCATGTTCTGCATATGAATTTCAACTGATGAACATTGAAATAAGATTGAAATGTATATACGAAAATTAAAGAAAAATGGGGTTGAAATATGAGTGTTAAATATTCTGTACATATACGAATGAATAAAATTATTGAAATTTTTGTTTTTGAAACAGGAGACTGTATTCCCGAATCGCAGATTTTCATACTTTTGAATTCAGAATGTATCACTTCGCGTGTTTACAAGTTCGAATCCAAGTTTTTGCAAACTATTGAAATGAAAATGTATCATCCAATTCTGGTAATGATTCTACTTTTTTTTTATTGCAGTTAGGCCTTGTCAATCTGTATATAATGTTCACATAAACTGTTCAATGAATGACAAATTATACTTAAGAAACCTCTGTCCAAATTGTTCTCATTTTTTCAGCGCTTCATTCACACTTGTAACATTTTTATTTCAGCTCTATACTATATATATTTTTAAATCTGATTTATTAATGATAATGCATGATCATTTGAATAAATGATACACCTATTTTTAATCTCTTATATTCAGACAACTTTCCAACAACGCACGATTGAAGAGAGGCTTCAAATTCAGAAAAAAAAACAAGTAGGTAGGTCCTGCTTTTCCTAGCGTGTGTAGAGATTTAGGGGGCTTTCAAAAGTATAAATGCCTAAAAAATTATTCATTTTTTCAACCACAGATACTGTAGAATGAATACGTGTAATGATTTTTGACTTTGTACTTTGATAATGGTCAAGATCAAGGATCAAGTAAAGGGCCAAGATAAGGATCAAGAAGATAGGGATCTTGTCAGTTTCATGCGGACAGACTAACAGGTGCAGGTCTATCAAAGTTCTATGAAAAATACCTCTTATTCTTTTGCGATATCTCTCATCGTTTGCGAGGAAAAGTAAAAATTCCAATTTCAGGATGAAAAATTCTTCTGTCCTCAAGAATGTTTCAGAAAGATGGGGAAACCCCCATCTTTCCTAATTTGCCTCATGTTTTTAATTTTTCTCGTAAACGATGAAAGATATCGCAAAAGATTAACAGATATTTTTCCCATAAGTTTTTTAGACGTGCAAACATTTAACTCAAAATTCTTTATGTGTCGCTGTTTGCAAGGATAACCAAAAAAATTTATGATATGAAAAAATTTTCCTTGTTTTAATTTTTTAAAGATAAAATGCCGCCATTTTATTAATTTTAACCCTTCTTTCATTTTACTGTGTATTGCAAAAGAAGGCAAGGAACGCTATAAGAATCAAATAGAACGTGAAAAAAGTACCTTAACTGGGTCAAAATTTACAGAGGTTTGAAAACAAAAATTTGTGTTTTTGGAAAACCGAAGTAAAAATTCAAATACGCATTACTTCTTGGGCAAAATTTGCGATGCAAATAGGAAAAATACGTATCGCCTAATTTTCTTTAAAAAACAACATATTTCATCCCCACGAGATTCTGCGACTTCAAGTGTAGAAGCTGTCTATTTGAATTAATTCGATCTCTACTTCATTTATAACAATATTTGTGGCCAGATCAAAGATGAACATCTTTTATTTAGTCATACATTTTTTCCGTGAATTATACATTACTTAATTTAAGCATTTTGAAGTATTAATTAAACATCATATTTATAATTTCAATGAAGAATGTTTTCTTTCTTATAATTGATTAAATATAGTTATAGAAATTAAAATTGAGACAAGGATCTGAAATTGCAATTTATTTGTTTTATTGGGACAATGTGCAAGGAAGGAATTTTCTCGATAAGTGAATTAAAATTAGTGCAAAGAGCGGTTTTGGGACTTGTCGTACATATTTTTTTCACTATCAAGGTTTGTGTTACACATAAGCGTAGGAATGAGAGTTTATTTTTCATGTTCACAAGATTTAACGTTCAGAGTGGATCTGTAATAACTTATTAATTCTCTACGTAACCAAATAGAAGAGAATCGTGATTACCAATCAATCTCCTTCTTGTCTAAACTGGTCGACAGATTTAATGTTCATTTTTTGTTACTACATCGTGATATGCTGTTCTACGAATGGCTCTATAATTCAATGTAATCGAAGCCGCTTTATTAAATACAAGATCACAGATAGAGTTGGGTAATACTCATTAGGCTCATTATGACTGGTGGAAATCACAGAATCCGTATCAAAATAGAGTACGTGGCGATCTAATTTTTTCAAATACGCATGTAATTTCAAGCATGCTTGTGCGGTCGTGTATGCAGCTACAACTACATTTGTGATAGGAAAAGGGGCTACGGCTTCATCTTCATAAACCCGGGAAGCATAAATGTTTTCATGGTCGACGGGCAAGATATTTTTCGGAATTTTATCTGGACTCTGAATAATGTTCATCAATTCGTCTTGAGTACAAAGAAATTTAGTTGTCGGCATATTTTGACGCCGACCAGATTCACCCCAAGAGGAGTTTAAGCAAAGTTTAGCTAAAGAGCGTAGACCAGGATTTTTTAAAAATATTTTTAGGCCCAAGTTGAATACCCTCTAAATCAAAAATCTTTTGAACATATGCCTCTTTCTGCTCCTCGCTAGTACAATCAGAAGGATATCCACTAGCTCATGTTTCAACTTAAAAAACTTATTCATATATACTACGAATTGACCACCTGACTTTGTAAGTGGATCATACTGTACTGTCTCATTTTTCCAGATTTCAAGAAGAATTGTCATCCTGTGCCCATCTTCGACCGCCGCTTCGAGCTCATCGGAAACCCATGTTCATTCTATTTCCCGCTCACTTCTATTATTTATATGTGGACAGTTTTGCTGTAATTGTAATTTGAAGCAAGTATAACACAAGGAAAACATGAGCTTTCCGTGCATACGGGCAGGAAGGACAGGTAAATACTGATCTGTAGGAGTTAATACACGCCATTTAACCAAACCCTCCGCGTTGCTTAAATTATTATCAAAACCACTTAAAGTCGTACAGTCATCACCAATATACACTTTGGGATGCCCAGTAGGAAATTTACAGTATTTTGATATATATGGATACCATGAGCAAACGTCTAGATATGAGATTCTTGTTTTACCTCTCACGCGATAGTAAGAAAATGTATTACCTGTTCTTCCGCCGTGAAAAGCATCTCAAAGGTTTAAAGCAGTAAGCATTGAAAAAAGATGATCTTTCAAAAACTTTTTCAATTCAAGGTCTTGAGATTTTATTCTACCAAAATCTTTCAGAGTTTCTCCCTGTTTCTATTTTTTTTATTTCTATTCGATTTATTACAACGACGATCACCATGCCAATAACATCCGTGAAATTGGAACACATTTTGATTGTTAAACCCACCCTCATAATAACCGTCGACTAATACCCCTTCAGGGAATAGAAATTCTTGAGATGACCTGCATGTATTATTTCTAGCTCAAGCTCGCGCTCTACAGATAAAAATGAGTAGACAGCTTTCTTCGACTGCTTATTAGCTAGTCTGTAGCCCCCATTCGGTAAAAGCACTATTAAATTGGGGTTTAAATCCTTTTTTATAAATACTACGGAGCAGGCTGATGCTATAGTGCAGCTGTCAATAAAGGGATCAACATCTGCTATTGCGATAAATAGTGACCGAAAAGCTAGAAAATTCTCACGAAGAATGTCAATGTCATTAATGCAATAACTTCCTTTCATTTTTAAAATTAAAAATTTAATTTGTTTTATTGCATTCTTGACACCACTTGTAAAATTCTTTGCGGTTCTCTAAGGTCATTGTGTCAGGGAAGTAATAATCTGCTGCGGGTGATTTACCTATGTATGTCACATTTTGTGGTGTGTTAAAAAGGTGCAGAAAAGTACCTTTCTTTGCCTCCTATAAACCAAAAGGCAGCTGGCGTAGCACTTAAGGGCACATGTAAGTAATTTAAACTATCGACAAGTCGCGCTTTATTCACCGGCATCAATATAATACTAGAACCGTTTAAAATCAGTTTTGATGGGTTATTAGATCCTCGACTTTTAATCAAATGACTGAAGATGAACTGAGCATCGAAACCCTTTGAGTTATGTGCTATACACACGGTCTCATCAAAGTGCTTCAAATCGCGAATAGCAAACTCTGTAAACTGAGCTACAGGGTCTATATCGAAAATGTACTGGCGCACACCACATCATTTGCTCCTTAAATTTGGAACCGGATTGTCCATATATTCATCGCGTACCTGCTGTACAACACATAAATTAGTTTTTTTCAGTTCAAGAGATGGCATGAAACAAAAGTGATTATTAGGGCAGAGTTTCTTACATGTACCACATACTGAAAAACCACATATATGATTAGCACCTTTTTTGTTTTTTTAGAATTTAGTAGGTTTGAGCAACCTACACATATTTTTAGCACTGAACAAGTACTTTTTCCGATGGAAAATGAATTAGGAAGCACATGCTTTCTGAAATATTCTTCTCCGTAAAATTATCTGAGACACTCTCCGCGTTTAATATTATTATTATCATCAAAGTCAGCACTAGCATTGCAGGACGGAGAACTGTAACAATCCTCACACTGCATTGAACATCTGTGATCGGCTTTTCGAAAATATAACTTATTACAGGGTATACAACATTTTGTTGCTGCTCCGGCTCCAATTAAATTCAAAATCGCACTGTAATGATTATCGGGATATCCTTCATACAAGAAATAAATATGTAGTCTAACTACACCCCCTGCGCTTGTAATGACTGAAGTACCGTCGCAAAAAGCTTTCTCTCTACCTTTACCAGAATCTTAAAAATTAGACACTATCATCGCTATTAGACGTTTCGTAAAATAATTCCGATGAGCGATCAGCTCAGGCAATCCACATACACTCTCAGGTATTATTACCTCAGCGTTTCGCGTGAGCTTTTCAGCTGCTCTAATCTGAACACTACCTGATGTTTTACGTATACTTTCCCACACTTTTTTTTTAATTTAAATGATTTCTATCTGACTGAAGGTGAGCATTCGCGACGGCTACAGCAATAGCTTGAGGTATTCAGGTATTCGACTCATTCTCTATTTCATAAACTAATCGTTTCTTAAAACCCTTAGTTAACTTGTTTCTACCTTTGCCTACTGGTACACGTACCAGATTGATTTCTACCACAAAAGTACCATCTATGTTGGAGCTTATGGCACTTTGTGCAATTGACTCTACCAGTTTCCATAAGTCTTCAAAATAGAGATCCCTTATTCGAGGGTTCTGTGAAACAGTATCCTGATGTTCCCTCTTTCTTTGGGTTCCTTTCGCCTTTACCCTATCAGATTCCAGCTGGAGTCTAATACTATGATAGTATCCTGCTTCCGATTTCATTTGAGCCTCCGATTTTGTAGCCTGGATCCGTTCTGAAATAAAAATATATGATAGTTTACATACGTACAAGATTATTGAACTCATCAATTTTTGAGTTGGTATCCCTTTGAAGCTCCTCATATCTCCTTAACGCCATAAGTATAGGGAAGTCATCACCTCTCACAGCGGCTTCATCTACAATTCCGGCAAGTCATCCTAAAGTATCACATTTTGAAAAAACCCTGAATGCCACATAGAAGCATTATTTGGCCATCCTCCTGCTGTTGAGCGCTGATAAGGTCATCCACTTGTTTGTCCACAGAAATTTTAAATAAAATTAACTAACTGATGTAGTTCTTTACTCAATACTCTTATCAAGCTAAAACACTTTTAATATCACTACAAAATTACACAAACTTTGTTATACTTATTTTATTTAACAGTAGTATATTAATTAACCGGAGTATCAAAACTCTGTTTTCTTTTTGAAACTTTGTACGAAAATAGTGAAAAGAAAACGATTTGACAATCAAATGATGCACGAGTGAACACACTAGCAAGACTGATTTTTATTTCGTGTGTGATTTTGTATGTTTTCGGGGACACGTGGAAGGAACAGATTCTCTTAGCCCTTTCGAAAAACCATTTCTAAAATCTTCTATCTAGCAGCAATCGCCTACTTCAATTTCATACTGAGAAAACGATTTGACATTCTAATATTACACAAGCGCCAGTGGTATACTTAGAAGACTGATTTTCATTTCGTGGAAAATATTAGATATTTTTTGGCAAAATACAGAAGAAAAGGATTCTCTCTACAATTATATATATAGTTAAAACTTTGTCATAAGCATAACCGCAGGATTACGCCGGGAGCGGGTGCTAATCTGAAAAATTGCACCCCCTCCCAGCGAAATCGCGGTATAATTTCAGCTGTAACCATGTCTCACGACCGTGAGATAGGTGGTTACAGTCTGCGATGAATCAATGCGCTGATTCGGCAAAAGTCTTGTGCGCCCTGAGGGCACAGAGCGACCCAAGGACGACCGCCTTCTGCATTTTCCCCGCCAGTGTCTCAGCAGTTTGTTGACACACAGGGATGCTTTTCAAGCTAATAACCAGTGAAACTTTGGCACCTCCAAGAGCGCCGATGATTAAGACGATTAGCTTAACAGAATATTCGGGGTATAACCATCGCAAGTCCCTCATAAGATCTTTATACCTCTCTTTCTTTTGTTTTTCCTTGGCTGTGACGTTTTTGTCATCTGGGGCCGAAAATTCGATAACGAAAATGGTTCGTTTCTCGAAGTCGAGGAGAACTATGTCAGGCCTCGAGTGCGCAACAGAAACAATTGTCGAGAATCTGAAGTTCCAGTATATACGGCACCTCTCATTCTCGACAATTGACTCTATTTCCCTAGGAGCGTTTAGCGGAGCGGTATTTGGGCTAATTCCGTAAGATTGACAGAGATGGTAATAAAGTACACGCTCTGCAGCTATCATCGGGAATATCTGGCTCAAAATGTGGCGATGGTATGCTAGAGTGGAAATGACACCGTCTTGACATGCCAAAATGAAACCCTCCGTGCGTGACTTCAATCCGGATGATTTAAGGAAAGCATACGTTAGCTCACACGACATCGACTGATCCTCCACATTTCTGTGGAAGATGCCGTGCATCCTCTTGTCGAGGAGCCCTTCGCGGAAGTTTTTCTCCTGTGCTTTCTCAATCTGGGCCTTCAGAAGTGAGTATTCAAGATGGATAAGATTTGATGCATTTTGCTCACCCCTGGTATTTAAGTTAAGGCCGAGTGTCTCAGCAGCCTCATCCGCTGCTTGGTACAGAAACGCCGCTTTGCCCGCTTCTTCATGTTTCCTGACCATTTTAAGAAGAGGGTCTTGTCCATTTGTAACTATACGTGCTGTACTCAGAATGATCCTGTTGTGAAGACATTCAAGATTCAGTACTCTGCGACCACCTAGGCGACGCGAGATGTAAAGTCGCGGAACATTAGACTTAAGGTACATGCTTTTGTTCGTGTGCAAAACCTTTCGCGTCCCGATATCAAGGGATCTGAGCTCGTCCTCCGTCCGTGGAACCACTCCAAATGAATAGAGTACTACCGGGATGGCAAGCATGTTCGTTGCAGATACTTTGTTCTTACCCGACAGTTCGGAAGAACAAATCTGCCGGATGAAACTTTCGTACCTGCTTTGGAGAGTATCATTTATAGATGTTACGTCCTGAATGCGGCTCTGTGGCACGTCCAGGTATGTATAGGTTTCTCCGGCGCTAAGGTGTCGCATAGCGCTTCTGTCGACGAGCTCAGGGTCTTCGGGGATACCATTAATTTTCCTTTTCTTAAAATTAACCGTGGCGCATTTCTCTAACCCGAACTCTATTCCAATCTCTTGAGTGTACTCTTTGACAATTTTTAGAGCTTGATGTAGTTTCTCTTTATTTTTAGCATTGATCTTGAGATCGTCCATGTAAAATACATGAGTGAAATTATGCTTTCGATCTCCAGGTTTGCCACAGAGGTACCTTTCGGAATGACAAAGTGCGAAAGACAGTGGCAATAATGTGAGGCAAAAGAGAAGAGGGCTCATGGTGGTATCGCCCAATATCCTGCTACGCCTTTTTTTGAGCCGCGTTGTTCATACATCCCTCGCCACATAGGTCCAATTGTCCGAAGAATGCTATCACTTAGGATAGCTGTAAAGATCTTATACAGTGTGTTCAGACAAGTTATTGGCCTGTAATTCTTAGGGTCAGCTAAGATGCCCGTCTTCAGCAGGAGCACTGTGCGCCCCTCCACCAACCACTCCGGAATAGGCTCTTCCGACTTTAGATGTAAGGTGTACATTCGGGCCAGATGCTGGTGGGTTGAAGGAAGCTTCTTCCACCAGAAGGTCTTGATACCATCTGGACCGGAAGCGGAATAGTTCTTCATGCCTCTTAATACGTTTTTCACTTCGTCAGTAGTGATAGGTGGGCAATACTTCTCAGCTGTTATGAGGGCATTGCACAGCTCCTTGAAGCTATTTATGTTCTTCAAGTCTTCTTGAAGTGGATGTTGGAGCTCGTAGATTTCTCTCCAAAATGCTTTGACCTCCTCTGATTTTTCGGAGTTGTTCGGCATGGTTTCACAGACGTTGACGCGAAAAGTGCGAGAGCTCTGGGTGTTCCTGGCACCACAGAACGTGCTGTCGTGCCATGTAACCTTCTCGCTCAGGGGCCATACTGCTATTGTAGCACTCTAGCAGGTCGTCATTGAGTTGATCCGTCCATCCAAAAGTATTGAGATTCCGCCGGTCCATTGCATTGAGTCCGACTTGATTGGCTCCCCCAACTCTAGGGTGGTCGGCATTGTTGTCCAATCCATTGTCGGGAGCCCTGTGCGTTCGATTGTTTTGAACCGCACTTACTACTACTATGTTTGGTGTTGTCGCTGTCGTTCCTACGAGCAGCTAGGGAAAGTCTTCGTCCATCCTTGTGGAGCCCCGCGTGCACAGATGAGGCTGACACTCTGAGAGGTCGCCCAGTATCTCAAGTCGCCGTTTGAGACCCCTCACCCAGGTGTCATTCAGCTTTCGGCACGGTTCTAACACCTTCGCTTAGGGGTTATTCCTTCGGGACAATCCCTGGACAATTGTCCGCGACTGCTTATTCATTATTGTAACAATATTCAGCAGAAACCCTTGGTACAGGGTCCCTCTATCCGCAAACCCAGGACGCGTTCGGTAGCTTTGTCATAGGCCCTTCGGTTTGATTTCCCAGGAACTAAAACCGAATATATATAATTTAAAAAAAGTTAAACAACCACCGCAGGGTACCACTAAGAGCAACTGCCATCTAAAAAGAAAATGTCAATAGCCCCCAGTAGAACCGCGGTAAAATACACCTATGGCCACGTCTCACATCCGTGAGATGGGTGGTCACAGGGCACGACGAAATCACAACTCCGAGAGCACCTATCACAAGGATAATTACTCGTACCGAATATTTCAGGTACAGTTCTTGCAGCTCTCTTTTAAGGTCTTGATAGCTCTCCTCTTTTTCTTTCTCCTTTGCAGTGATGTTGTGCGAGTGCGCAACGGAGACTGCTTCCCGAAAATCGTAGTTCCAGAAAATCTGGCACTTCTCGTTTCGGACACGTGATTCTATATCCCTTGGAGCGTTCGGCAGGGCAGGGTCGCGACCAACACCGTAAGAGCGACAAATGTGGTAATAAAGTACTCTTAGGGCCGCATTATGTCTATAGATATACGTTGTTCCTGCGTGGGTCGGACACCCCGATAGTATGTGTTCTAGGTACTCGGCGTGTGCATGACACGCTCAGCACCTATCACTGGGAACTTCTTGACATAAAATGCGGGCGTGGTATGCTAAGGTGGAGATTACACCGTCCTGGCATGCGAAAATAAAGCCCTCTATACCTGAATTGAGCCCTGATGATTTGAGGGAAGCAAAAGTTTGATCCTTTGACAAGGACTGTTTTTCTTCTACATTTCTGTGAAAGTTTCCGTGCATATGCTTGTCGAGTAGCTCTTGGTGAAATTTTCTAACCTCTGCTTTCTTTACTTCGGCCTTTAGAAGTGAAGAATCTAGATGGAGTAATGCACTTTCCTCACTTCTGATGTTGAAATTCAGGCCAAGGGCCTCGGCAGCTTGCTCCGCGGCTTTGTAAAGGAATGCTCCTTCGTCATTCATCTCGTGGTTTCTGACCATCTTAAGCCTTAAGCTCGTTCTTCGTCCATTGAACCACCCCAAACGAGTAGAGTAGAACCGGGGTGGCAAGCATGTTAGTCGCAGATACCTTGTTCAACGCCGACAGATTGGAAGACCAAATCTGTCTAAGAAGATGCTTGTATCTGCTTCGGAGAGACTCCTTCACTGATGTTACGTCCTGAACGCGGCTTTGTGGCACGCCCAGGTATGTATAGGTCTCTCCAGTGTTAAGATATCTAATAACACTTATATCCACAAGCTCAGGGTCCTTGGGAACGCCAGTAATCTTTCCTTTCTTCAAATGAATTTTGGTACACTTGTCCGAACCAAAGGCCATCCCAATCTCTCCTGTGTAGTTCTTGACGATAGTTATAGCAGTTTGAAGTTTGCTTTTACCAGCGGCATAGATCTTCAGGTCATCCATATAAAATACATGAGTGACCTTATGCTCACGCTATTAGTGTTACCACAGAGGTATCCAGGAGAATTTCGTAGTGCGTGAGATAGAGGCAGAAGTGTGATGCGAAAAAGCAAAGGGCTCATACTATCCCCTTAAAAGACGTTCCTCTGGAAGGTGACCTTGTTCGTCGTCGGACGATGATTCCTAGATGAGATAGTAAATCTAGTTTTTCAAAGAGGCATCAATCTCTCTATGCATCTCACTATGTGTGGATGTACCTTCAAGCTTTCCAACAGACAGATGATAAGGCTATGAGAGGTTGAATCGAAAGCTTTCCGGTAGTCAATCCAGGCCATTGACAGGATGCGCTGATGGGCGGCAGCGTCTTTACAGACACACCTGTCAATCAGCAGGTTCTCTCGACAGCCTGCTACACCGTTTTTCGAGCCTCGTTGTTCATACATCTCTCGCCATACAGGCTCAATTCGTTGAACGATCCTGTTGTTTAGGACAGCTGTAAAGATCTTATACAGTGTGTTTAAACAAGTTATTGGCCTGTAATTCTCTGGTCTGGACAAGCTGCCTTTTTGCGGTAGGAGTATAGTGCGTCCCAACACCAGCCACTGCGGAATGGGCGTCTCCGACTTTAAATATGAGGTGAATATACGGGCAAATGTTGGTGTACAGAAGTAAACTTCTTCCACCAAAAGTTCTTGATACAATCTGGTCCAGCACCGGAAAAGTTCTTCGTGCCTCTAAGTGCTTTTTTCACCTCTTCGGCAGTGACTGATGGGCTCTCCTCCTCAGATTTTATGAGGCTGTCGCAAAACTCCTTGAAGCGGATGATATTGTCAGTATCTTCTTTCACCTCTAGTGTTTTCGGGATCTTGTACACCTCTCTCCAAAAAGTCTCTACCTCCTTGGGCTTGGGTGGATTTTCTACAAAAACAGGGGGATCACTGAAGAGGCGTGATGGGTCAGCAAGAAACTGTTGATTCTCCCTGTTCCATCTCTCCCTCTTCTGTATCCTCCTCCTAGCGTCAGATAACAGCCTTATTTTGTCAACAATATGCTGCTTGATTGTCAGCAGCTTTGACTTGTTCAGTGTGTGATTCAAGGTCCTTAGTTCTTGGGTGAACTTTCGAACCCTTTCCGTGAACGGTCTACCAGATGTTATGTAGTCAATCACACATTGAACACGAGACGCATTCTGTCTTGCCCATCCAATTTTCTTGTTCAGTTGATGCAAGCGTCTTCTGGTCTTCTGATCCATCGTCGGTTTCAGCCTTCGATTTGAATCAGCCAAAGCTCTCGCAGCACCATAAACTGTTGATGTTCTTCTTGTACTGAAATTACGATCATCTTCCAGAAGGGGCCTGCTGTCTGCGGTTGGTCTTAATGTGGTTTCATCTTCGTCTGCAGCTTGTTCAAGCAGCGGTTGAGGAAGCGCTTCGCGTACATATCCATTTTTCCGGAGGTAGTCGGCTTGATTTCGCAAAGACTGATGCGAAACGTATTGAAGCTCTGGGTGTTTCTGGCACCACAGAGTATGCATACGCGCCATAAAGCCTCTGCGAACAGGGATAATACTGGCATCGTAGCAGTCTAGCACGTCATTCTTAAGTTGATCCGTCCACTGAATGTGGGCGTTTCGCCGGTTCGTCGTCGTGTTTCCATCTTAATTATTTTCAGCACCCCGAACACTAGGATGATCGGCATTGTTTGCCGATCCATTGTCGGGTGCTCTGCGCGTTCGATCGTCTCGAACCGCATCTACAACATTTTGCTGGTTTGTTGCTTTCATATTTGTTCCCACGAGCAGCTAGGGAAAGGGTTTGTCAATCCTTGTAGAGCCCCGCGTGCAAGGATAAGGCTGATACTCTGAGACGTCGCCCGGTATCCCAGAGTCACCGTTACAGACACCTCACCTAGGTGCCATGCAGCTTTCGGCACGGTTCTCACACCTTCGCTTAGGGGTTATTCCTTCGGGACCATCCCTTGACAATCGCTTTAACACCATCACTAATCTAACTAATATTATGTTTTTGACATAATTTTTATCATATCTTTATCGAAAAATTTCGAAGTTTATCATCACTAAGGATTCATGTAATTGAATTGTAACACCTTCAATTGCAAATGTTTCATATGATCAAATTTTCAATTATTTCGAAAGTAAATTTAACTTATTAATGTATCAATTTTTCAATAATTGTTAAATTTTTTCATTGAAATTAGTTGTTATTTCAACGCATGTATTAATTGTTAGTAATTAAATAAGGTAATTTATGTTCTTATAATAATTCTTTTTCACAGCAATATGTATTTCAACGAAATCAAAAATAATTTTCCAAATTCTTTTATAGATGTTAAAAAGTTCATCAAGTTGAACAAGAGAATTAATAATTTAAAAACTAGAGAATCATTTCCTGTCAATTGTAGGTTTCACAATTTATTACCAAAGAATATTACTAATGCTACTAGGAATGTTAGAAATTTACAATTTTATAATAACAGTGCAAAAAACCGTGTTAATTTCATAGTAGAATCTTTAGAACATAGGCTGCTTAATGATGAAATAAAAGACTTAAATATCCATTTAAAATATTTAAAACAAAATTTTAATAATATCAAAATAAATTTAATAAATTAATTGCCTACCAATATATATACAAACATATTAGAAATGCAATTAAATACCTGAAAAAATAATTTGAAAGAAAAACAAAGATTGGATAAAAAACTTCATAATTTAAAAATTGAAAGTAATGTTCAAGTACCTATCAATATAAATAAGCATAAAGATACAAATAACTGTGATACTATAGATCCTTGGATAACAAATTTTAGTAATGTTGATATTCCAGACAATTTTAATGACATTTTAAGGTTAGGGAATAAATTTAGTTCTTCCTTTTTAACCAATAAAATTAATATAATTTTGAATATGGTGAAATATATAGAGTCAAATATTGGATTAATTGAAAATATTGAAGATCGTGACTTATTAAGATACAGAATAATTAATACTGGAAATAATTTTTTTCATCACGCATGCACGGAATATGCCATATTTCACATCTGTTTTCCGTGCGCATTGTGACATATTGCGCATGCCGTGCGAACAGCGTGCTTTATACAATAATCGCACGCTGCTCCGTATTTTAGAAGAAATATCGCACGTTGCACCGTGTTTTAGTAAGAAAAATCACACGCTTCGCCGTATTTTCACGAAACAAACGCAACTAACCTTCTACTAACTTCAACGTTATCATCTTCAAAATGTCAACAACAGTTTGTTTTGTGTCATGGATGCAAGAAGTAAGTATAAAGTGAGTATAATATGAATATTCCCCTCCAAGGACGAGAACTATTTTTTTTCAAATTCATAATATAAATATTATCATTAAACTAAACAAATTATGTTTTTATTTCATTTCATTTCTCATGTGACGTATACGTCACACTAGTCCTTGGAGGGTTTATGCCCACACCAGGTTTCAGGTTAGGTGCGTTTGTTTCGAGAAAACACGGCCAATTCTCCATCGGCACCTGAAATTATCTTTTTGATTGGGGTGTTTTTACTCTCGGGGGGCTCCGCCCCCCGAACCCCCCCACCCCCTTCCCCCCGGCGATATTCCGCACTCGCTTCGCTCGTGCGGATAAAATACAAAGAATGCATATTCCTCACATTCGTGATGAAAAATAGTGTGTGCAACTCGTGTGGTATAGTTCCATATTCCGCCACTTGGGCGCCACGGCGCCCGCGTGCGCAATATGCAACTATACCCCACTCGTTATACAATGTACTATTACAGAACAATAAAATTACAGAAGTTGATAGAATTTTAGCACAAAACATTAAGAAAACACAAACATTTATTGAAGCTAATAAACAATTACTAATAACTCATGCAGATAAAAGTAACATTACAGTAATATTAAAAAAGGAATCTTATATTTAAAAAATGCTAGAATTATTAAATGACACTAAAACTTATGAAAAATTAAATGATAACCCAGAAAAAGAATTAAAAAATAAAACATTTAAATTGTTAAATTCTTGGAGAATTAATGGATATTTAGGTGAAGAATTATTAAGAAAAGTTATTTTAGTTCATGATACCAACGTTCCTAGAATTTACGGATTACCTAAAGTTCATAAAGATAATTGTCCACTTCGACCTGTAGTTTCATTAATAAACTCACCTACTTATAAAATAGCTAATATTTTCAATAATATTCTCAAAAAAGCATTAATAGTATCTAAATATCAAGTAAAAAATTCTTTTGAATTTAAAAATAAAATAATAAACAGAACAATTCCATCTGATCATATCATGGTTTCATTAGATGTTTCTTCATTATTCACAAATGTACCAATTGATTTAGTTATCAATAGTATTTTAAGTGGGTGGATTCACATAAGAAACTATACAGAATTACCGATTGAAAAATTTGAAGAAGGAATACAATTTTTAATGGAACAAACAGTATTTAAATTTAATAATAATTTTTACAGACAAATATTTGGAACACCTATGGGTTCTCCTATCTCTCCAACATTAGCTGATTTAATTATGCAAGATTTAGAATCAAATGTAATAAAAAATTTGAATTTTTCTTTACACACATATTTAAGATATGTTGATGATACGTTCATTATATTACCTAAAGATAAACTAATTTACGTTTTAAATCAATTTAATTCTTATCATCCAAGGCTTAAATTTACACATGAATTTGAAAGTAATAATTCTATTTCGTTTTTAAATATTGAAGTTATAAAAACTGATACAGGTAATATCATCACTGATTGGTTTCGTAAAAATAATTATTCTGGTAGATATTTAAATTTTCTTTCTAACCATCCAATACAACATAAAATTTTGATAGTAGAAAATCTTATTGATACAGCTTTAAAATTATCAGATAAATCATTTCACAGTTCTAATATAGAATTTATTAAAAAAACTTTATACTTAAATAATTACCCAACAGAATTTGTTCAAACGCATAATAATAATAATAAAATTAAAACAATTACAGATTCTTTATCTAACCAAAATAATACAACAATAGTTAGAAATTCAAATTTTAAACCAATAGTATCAATTTCTTATCATGGTAAGTTATCTTTTGAAATTAAAAGAATTTTAAATGATTTTAATATTACAACAAATTTTAGAATTGACTCTAAACTTGATAAATTCATAAAACTAGGAAAAGATTTTTAGACAATTTGCAACTTACTGATGTAGTATATAAAATTCCATGTTTGAATGGTGAAAAATGTTATGTGGGTCAAACTCGTAGATTACTTGCTACGAGAATAAAAGAATATCATGATAATTTTAGACAAAATCCTAAAAACCATAAAGTCATAGCAAAACATCAGGTTGAAACTGGACATTTGATTGATTGGGATAATGTTATTGTTTTACATCATGAACCTAATGAATTTAAAAGATTAATAGCAGAAATGTTTTTTATAAAGAAAAACAGCAATAATTGTTTGAATATAATTTCAGATCTTAATAATTATAGTCCAATATATAATATAATTTTGGATGTTCTAATTAAAAAAAAAAAATTTAATTCTTTTAAAATTCTAAATTGATGAATTTTTTTTCAAATAAAAAATTTATTTTTATTTTTTATCGCATTATGTGTTCATACATTCAACTAATTAGTAATAGTAATAATTTAAATTTCAAAACAATGTATAAGGCGGTCAATAATGTTTAAATTTAGAACTCTTTCAATTTTAAAATTGTCATTAGATTTACATAGAAACTATAGTACCTTATGTTATAAATCCTTGATACGTCATTGCTCATTGCTATCCTTGTTAAGAATTCTCTTCCTCTCTTTCTCAATTTACTCTTTGCAAAGATGCAGCAGTAAAGTTGGGGAGTCTCTGACTACTCAACTATGACAACTAAGTTATCGAAATTTTAGAAAGTACAAATGATTTTTTAAACAAATTTAAGTTTTTTCAAAAGAATTAAACAACATTTCTTGTGAAAAATGAAGCTCCAAAAGGTAAATTTTTCAATTTAAAATTTCTAACCTAAAAAAAATGTCTTTATTCGACTGATATTTATAATAAGTAATATTTTTTCATAATTATAGTGATAAGACGAGGAAAAGGATTTTTTATAATAATTGACTAAGATGACGAACCTTGAAATTTAATATACGTTCTAAAGAGGAAAACGACTTGAGTTTTCGAAACGTTGGCAGAAATAAAGGATTTTTAATATCTAAATCTACTTTTGGTCTGAAGTATGTCAATTTTTTACCATCTACATGTATTATTTTCATAAACCTATATTACTCAGACAAACAACATCGCTTTAACACCATCACTAATCTAACTAGAATTATATGCAATTGTGATGAATTACAATTTGCAGAAAGGCATATTGTTGTCATCTGTCAGAGTAAAATACTATTTTATGTACATGAAATCTGCCTGATATAATATTATTTTTGATAAAATGACTAGCAATGAAAACTTTAAAATCATCGAAAAAAATCCCCGAACGAATGATTATAAATCTTAAATTAATTGCTCTAAATTGGGTATTAAAATTGAGTCACTATGTAATTCTTAAAATTTGTATTTGATTATGATTGCATATAAATTATTAATTTATCAATTCTGTCATAAATTCGAATAATTAGAAATTATGTTTACCTCATTATGGAAGTTTTGGATGATACAAATATACAGTTTAATACCAAATTTAGTGTTCCTTCGAATTTTTTTACATTCTACAAATTAAAATATTCGGTACTTTGGGATGAATTGACATTTTTTAATGTGAGTGATTTTATTTTTGAAAAAAAGTTATTTGGTTGCACAAAATAGTACTTTAGTCTGAAAGATTACGATATATCTTCATATTTCTCCAGACAAAGTTATCAAATCTTAAATTATTTCTTTGAGATTTGGTATTGCATTGTTTTCTTTTACAATTCGAAACCTAATTTAATGAATAAATAAACATAATTTTTAAGCATTTTTCAAGATATAAAATTTCCGTATGAGAAACAATTAAAGATGATTTTTGCATCAAAATACTTTTAATTCATTTTATCTAGGACGAAGATGAAGAGCAGCAGGCAGATGAATATTCCTCTACTGATTATAGCGAATTAGACGAAGGTGGAGAAAGTATCCAGTCGAAATACATGGATTCATCAGCATCATCGGCATCTGATGAATCATCAATCCAGAATATTATTTCGAATAAGAAGCTTAATTCGAAAAAAGATCTGTAGCAAGCTCAACTGTTCAAGAGCCAGGCAAAGCAACCAAGACCTCTCCAGGCAGGAAGAAGTTTGAAAAAACTCTCCTGCAAAAACGAATCCTGCAGTCGCAAAGAAAATAAATTTTCCAACTAAAAAGAAAAAGATAGGTAAGAAAGTCTTCTCTTATAGTTGGCTAAACATTAATGCTTTTCAAAGCTGGTTGCAAAAATATCATTCCAAACAAAGAAATAGAGATGACATGGCTTATTGCATGGTTTGTGATAAGAAACTTACCGCGCACAAAAGTGCTCTTAATCGGCACTTGAAATCTCTTAAACATCGTGAAAGACGGATTGAACCAGCTTCTAATCAAAAAGTGACTGAAACTCCCGTGATAAAGTTAGAAGAATCCGTTAGAAGAGCGGAGATCAAATTAACACGTCTTCTGGCCACGCACAACTTAGCCTTTCGCCTGATGGACGTTCTAAGTCCTTTATGCCAAGACATATTTCCAGACACACAAATTGCCAAGCAGTTAGCAGCGCGAAGGACGAAATCCACTGCTTTGATGAGAAATTTGCTCGGCGAGTATTTTAAAAATGAACTCTTTGATCCGCTTAAAACACCCGGATGCTTCTTTTCATTAATTATGGATGAACTTACAGATCAAAGTGCTACGAAGCAATGTGGATTCGCTGTCATCTACTATAATGATGAGCAGTTTAGAGTTAAAACAAGATTTTTTGATATGGTAGCAATGGCATATTCGGAAGCTCCAGCCTTATGTGATTGCTTGAAGTTGGTATTAAACCAAAGAAATATACCCCTTAACAGCTTAGTTGGGTTTTCGTCTGATACGACGCATGTAATGTTTGGAGCCAATCATTCAGTAGTCTCATTGCTATTAGATTGCTTGCCAAATGCAGTGTGCATTAAGTGTACATGTCATTCTTCCAATATTGCAGTCTGTGCAGCTTGTTTGAAATTACCAAGATCAGTTGTGGATTGAATGCGAACATCGGGGCTCATTTTAGTCGAAGCGCCGTAAGACGAGCGGATTTGAAAGAGTTTCAGGAATTTTTTGAGACTGGGATTTATAGAATTCTCGCAGTAAGCACTACACGCTGGCTCTCCATGGAAGATTGCGTGAATATGATTCTAAAGCAGTTTCAAGTCTTACTTGCTTATTTTGCTTCATCAGTTCTACAAGATCCATCGAAAACGACTGAAGAAATTTTTAATGTAATGTCAAACAGATTCACAATTATCTACTTAGAATTTATATCCTACGCTTTGGGACTCATGACTGATTTCAATCTGCTTCTCTAGTCAGAAACTCCACTCTTACATAGATTGCTAACCAGAAGTCACAAAGCTCGTCCGAACTTTTTGCAGTAACTACCTCGCAGTGAACTATGTAAAGTCTGCGTCTGATGTTTTAAAACTTGAACATCAAAGCGAATTCATGCTCATCGAACAAAAACATGTGTATCCAGAGGTGTTTTTCCAGCTGAAAGTCTTGCTCAACTAACAAAAGATGGCAATGTTCATGAGAAAGAGTTGCATTTCTTCTACGATAGCATCCGTCAGTTTTATATAACACTCGTGTCTGAATTAAAAAAGCGTTTCGACTTTTCAGACCCGGTGTTCGAAGTAATAAAGGAAGTAGATCCTGAATTGGCTTAATCGTCCAGGGTTAAATCACTACAATCAGTATTATCGAGATTTCCAATTTTAAAAGATTTTAATAACATAGTTATTCTTCGCGAATAAAATTTAATTTGGTCATACGGTCATATAAAATGTAATGGATTCAGATGTTTAAGAATCATAATTTATTTGTCACGTTTAACCGACGTACGTTTCGACCTAATTGCAGGTCTTCTTCAAGGT
>CAKNXH010060256.1:89985-112614 GCA_932178445.1 Andricus quercusramuli
AAAATTCACAGTGAGGAAATACTCCAATGCACTGAATATACATAGATTTAAAAGATTTTGTCGATGCACAAAAGTTGGACGACGAATGGCCACTCCACGGAGTTAATCATGCAGATTATGGGTTGGATTCGACACTTCCTGCAGAAGAATACTGGGGTAAGGTTTTATGGATCAAGAACGCAGCTGGTCAACTAATTTTTAAAAATTTACAACAGGCTATATCTCTTTAGTTGATTCGGCCCTTTTCAAATGTAAAGGTGGAACGCACATTCAGTCAGGTGAATTTAAATGAAACCCCACATCGAAACAGAATGGAAAATGACGTACTTGTCGCTGTCTTGGCAACAAAAGAGGAAATTGAAGAAAGTGGAGGAATTTTTAAATTTAATCCGCCTAACAAGATTCTACAATCTAAAATTTAAAATTACGGCCGTTATTTGAGGAAGTATACAATTACTTTTTAGTGAAGATTGTTATTTATTCTATAGTAAATAATATTGATTGGATGAAAAAGTTTAAAGCTATATTTTTTATTTAATTTTAGCAGATTTTACACAGTGAATTAATGAAAATTACATATAAAGATGGGTAAAAACTATGTTTTGCAATATGCTGATTTGACATGGTAAAAGAATTAAAATTATTCGATGAAAAATTTTTAAAACTATCTGTTTGATAATTTTGACTGATTTTACAATAATAAGCGAGATTCACTAAGTCAAAAATATTATAAACTATGTTATTTTGCAATTTAAGTTTATTTTACAGTTATAAAATTCCCGGGAAATTTTCAAATTTGTCCGGGTAAAATTCGTTTCGCCCCTAGAGTTCGCCGGAGCATTGTGTGGCCCCACTGTGGCAACACTGCATAGGGCATTGTAAAAGTGAATGCATGCATCACGAGATTTTAGTCATGACCTTGAATTCCATATGGAAAGTGAAAGATAGTTAGAAGCACTATAGTGGGCTCCCTGAAATTCGCGTCAAATAGGTCAGTGAAAAGTGATTGCATCATAAGACATCAGTCAATTAAACACTTATGTAGTAATATGCTGTCTGGGCGAGGGGGGTCGGCGCCATAGTGCGGTAAGGGGGGTTATGGAGTAGTGGAGGAGGTGTCTGCCTATAGTGGGGCCCTACTTCTGTTAGTTTTATGAGTTGTTTCCAGGAAATTAATTTTCTTATTGGATTCAAAATCGAGTACTTCATTTTTTTAGCCTATAAGGGCGGCAAATTTCTGTTAGCCTAGGGGCGGCAAATGCCTACATCCGCCACTGAAGGTACACGTACTTATCAACTTGTTCTATCCTCTCATCGTCTAAGACAATGTTGCATACTATTTTCTCACCCTTTCCATCAAACACCATACTTTTTGTCTTATTCACGCTACCTTTAAGACACATGTTCTTCGTGCTAGTATTCGGTTTGCTCAACATTCTTTGCGAGGCTTCGATTGACTCTGCCACGACAACCTTATCATCTGCGAACACTGACATATGCACCTTCAACTATCCCGATATCGACACTTTCTTCAAGGAGGGCCATTCTTAGACACTTGTCCATCAATATAAAAAATAGTCTTGAGGACATAACGCACCCCTACCTAACACCTTGCGTATAAATGAAACCAATCATTCAGTTGCCCATTGACCCTCACACTCGCTATGCTACCTGAATATATTTTTTACTTCTAGCCACCTTGTCAAACGCTTTTTCTAGGTCAACGAATGCACAGAAAACTTTTTTACTTACTCTCAAATTTTTTTCTGTGATCTGTCTCAAGCCAAATATTTGGTCCGTACATGATCTTCCTGGCTGATACCTCTGTAATGATTTCAGTTGCTTTTATCTGTTTTTGCTTTATAAATTGGAACGATAATCGCCTTTTTCCAGTCATCTATAACTTCTCCCGTCTCGATACATAAATTTATTAAGTCGCACAACCTGTGAGGTATGTAGTCGCCACCGTATTTAAGCATTTCTGCGTTAATACTGTCTACACCAGAAGACTTGTCATTCCTTAAGTTCTTAATTAAATTCATAACCTCAGAGGCACAGATTCTTTCAACCGGGTTTTTTAACGTACTGTGTGCTATGTCACAATTGTGCTGCCCTATAGCTTCACCTGTCAGTAATTCTTTGAAAGAGTCTCTCAAAGCTTCCAGTATCCCGTGCGTATCATACGTTATTTCACCCTTGTTATTTCTCATGTCGAATAAGACTGTACTACTACTTCCTTTCAAAATGGTCAATGCCAATTTATAAAACAGTTTCTTGCCTCCTCCAAAATCGATTTGCATTTTCGCCTCTTCTGCCTTTATTTTATCTTCAGTTTCTTGATCTAGCATTTATACTTTCCTGTTTTTGTCACTATAATCATTTTCAAGTCTGTTTCTCTCCTCATCGCTAAGGTCTGTAATATTCAAATTTATTAGATACGTTAACTTCTTTTCGTATTCGCCTACGCGGATTCCATCATTTCAATACGCATCACGAGACATTCTTCCTACAACCGCATTACAGTATACTTCAGTCGCACTTCTAACAATGATATCCCGGAACACAGTTTATGCGCCCTCTATATTTTTATTGCTTATTGGTTCTCCCAAGTTGCCTTATCTATGCGTTCATATATTATATTTTTTAAATGAGAGACGGTTAAGTGTACGGATAGGGGATGTTTTTTTGAAACTTATTTTGGGTGTTCCAGAAGGGCTTAGAACAGATGCACACTATGGCGTTTTTGTATCTTGACTAAAAAAATTCTAAATAAGAGTGGTTCGTTTCCAGGTATACTTTCGAATAGTTTAAGTGGTGGAGGGATTAGCTTGCGATTACCTAGCCTTCCACGTATAAAAATTGATTTTCGAAAGAAACTTGATGAGCCTTGAATTTTTTTTGCACCTCAAGAAAGCCGTAGAAAAGCTGTGAATTACGCAATAATAAAAATTCCTGAATTTCCTGGAGGGTGGGGAAGGGGGGCTAACTCGACGGACCTTCTTCGTGAAGAGATTTTCTTAGTGTATGTGGCTAGGGTAAAGAGTATGGATCTTCCTATAGACGTATTAGTCAGTCTGTGTGCTAATGCGTCAAGCGTGATGTACGATGACTTTGTGAAGCTCTCCATCTGGGACGACTACTAGAGAGACTGATCAGCTAGCCGTGTCGAAGCTGCTTTGTGGGATGATTATTGCAGTTGAATAAGCAACACGCGACTTCCAGATTGATCTGAAATCCATCCCTTCTCCTACTCATCCCTTACTTACCCTCACCATATAAATTCCGTGTCTTGATCCACTGTAATATCAGAGAAAAAAATGAAGATAAGGTTTACGTCGATGGCACTAGGACCATAACGATGCGAATACCAGGCAATGGCCGCGCACAAACGCAGGAACACCGTTTTAAATGGTCGAGTTAACTTACGTTGACATCCTTACGTATTGGCAAGGAAGCTTACCGGCGCAAAGAGGATACATGCTGAGGTTACATAAACGTTGTGTCAATATGCACCCGGAAAGGATATTGAGCTCTTCATCAGCAAGAAGAACATCAGCATCCTCTAGCAAACATAACACCCGTTCCAGCAAGACCACCATTGCAGATAGCCGATAATGCCAACAACTTAGCTGAAGCGAATACTGATCTTCCTAGTTTGCTCTCCCAAGATAGCATTCTCTGGACTCTGAACGGTGTAGTTTACGAGAAGGCGGTCTCCCTGTTTAGTGTTAACTAAAGTTTTGATACTTCAGTACGCCTTAGCAAGACTCACGAGCGTATTGCGCAGCTTCAGTTTAAAATTAAAACGGCGAGACGGCATGCATAAAATGTTCAATCCGTGATTAGCTACATAACATAAAAATGAAAAATTCGGTCCAAAAGTTAGGGTACTTGGTCAAAATTTAAGGAAAGCAAAATTAATAAGCTAGCAGCTCTACGAGAGCATACAGAGGCGCCTTTTGTGGCCTTCAACGCTCGCGGCCATTGCGTAAGGACGGCAACGTTAAACTACGAAATCCAAACTACACCATGCTCTTAATTTTGTACCTACCACAACATCATCGGAAAGGATTTTATACATCGTATTGAATTCATTTATAACATCTTCGTCTCATCAGGCACTTGACTTAGTCCATGGCTAATGATGGAAAACCGGGTTCACCAGAGAAAAAATTTTAAAAATGTAATAAAAAGCAGCTTGGGTGGTTTTATTTATTTATTTTTTATTATATATATTATATTATATATATATATATTTATATTATATATATATAATATATTTATATCATATTATATATATATATATTATTTTTTATTTATTTTATTTATTTTTATTGTCAACGGCGATACCACGCCGAAAACACCAGTTCCCGTTAGATCACTGAAGTTAAGCAGTGTTGGGCGCGGTTAGTACTTGGATGGGTGACCGTTCGGGGAATACTGCGTGTTGTTGACCCGTCGTGGGTGTGGTGGACCCACACTGGTAGTATTTATCCACCTAGAAACAATACCCGAATCGGGTAGTGAGGCAATGAACTTTCGAGTTCGAAATGCTAATCAATTTTTTTTTTGGGTGGTTTAACCTGCAGCCCGTACACCCCTTCACGAAACGCAGAGGGTACACCACGGTCTTTTTGACCGGGGCGTCCAATTTCTCCGTTTTATCCATTCTTAAATGTAATATTACGTAAAGCATGAGGTAATTGTACCTTCGGTAAGGCATTGTACCTTGAAGCCATATTTTTCTGGCTTTTTCGGCATGTATTACCTGAATTTACATCGGCCTCGAAATAGCACCAGCATTTCATCAATGCATACTAAATTGCTCAGGCTCATTGGAAACTTGGTTCAGAATGCCATTCAAAACCGTCAGAACATTGCTACCAACAGAAGAAGAACGATCTAAACATTTACCTCATCCTCGCTGATGGCTTCTAGGAGGCTACTGAAGAGCTGAACCTTCGGACATGCACAGGGTAACAGGGAGGGGAAGCTCCACGCCCCGGTCAAAAAGACCGATGTACGGGCTGCAGGTTAAACGGTTAGGCGCTTGGAATTCACGTTATAGGTCACGTGATACTATTACGTAGGTCCTACTAATTGTAGTTGCGTTAAAGCTCAATGGTTGCTGATGTTCATTTGTTAGTTTTGTGGCGCAACAAATGACAGTCTCATTGATCTGAAGTTAGGCAAAGAAAATAACGCATTCTTTTGTTTATCTGATTATTTTTCATTATCATATGTTCTGAGCCATTTAGTTTCCAGTACTTTTCATTTTTTCTGTGTATGTATACATATAATTTCGAAATTAATTCTATTACAGTGCCGAATAAGAGCCTCAGTGATCTGTTAATCGCAAGTACTAGCAAAGACGTAAGAATTCTGGTACATTACCTTCGCACGGCAGATACATTTTCTAAACTGAACAGAGTATGGTTATCATCTGATTCCATCTTATCATTGGATCCCACAAAAGTAGGCAGAAGATCTTCAGAAGATTTTGAAAGCAGTTCCAAATCGACTAAAAGAAGGAAAACACTCTCTCTTGTTGACTCATATTCTCAAATTGAAATTGAAAATACTTTTTTGAATAATTTGTGCTCTTCTTGGAAGTGGAGCTTGGCTAAGGAGATAAGAAGTATGATATCGAGAGTTTAATATGAAGAACATGGAGAACATGAAGAATGTCAAGGACAAATGGAGCCATTTACTTTAGAAGAAGCTATTTCTCTGGCAGAAGACACAAAATTGACGAAACATCAATCTGAAACTATTAGACTACAAGCTAAAGCACATAATGCTGACATTTTTCCTCTTTATAAAAGTCTTGAGGAAGCCAAGAGAGAGTGTCTTCCTCCCGAAAAAAGCATAACAGTTAAAGAGCCTGGGGTGAGGATTGAATTGCAAGATTTGTTGCGATCATGCAGTGAAGCGTATGTTGGAAATTCCAAATATTTTGCCACCAGTTACAGTTGAAGGGAAAAATGTCGGGATGATGTGTCAATATAAATATGGTAAACTTACGGCTCATCTGACCAGAGCGAATATAATCAAAAGTTCTGTGGAGCAGAAAAACTAGATGCAGGAATCTTTATCTCAATGGTGCCATTACGAATAATTCAAACTTGTTCCCTTAAGCATGATAGGAATTGTTCAGAATGTGCAAAGCCCTTGATAATTTGGAAAAACGAGAATCCTGGATCTACAAGTTTTTGTAGGCTTATCATGTTTGAACATGCACCAGAAACTAAAGAACGAACCACGACAGAAGTAGAGTTGATGGGAGAGAAAATCAGAAAACTCAAACCTGCAAAAATAAAAGTACCGAATAGTCGTTGTACCATAACTATCTTTCATGATTTCGCGTTGACTATGGTAGACGGAAAGGTGTGTCAGGCTCTTTCTGGAACTCCTTCCGCTGGCACATGTTACATTTGTGATACAAAACCATCGTAGATGAACGACTTACATAAACTTGTAGATAAAACAGAGGAGGTACACAATTTCAGATACGGGCTCATTATAGATGTTGTAAAACTAGGCTCGGGAACTACTTATACAGGAAAAACTGCTAGAAGATTTTTCAGAGATCCTGATTTGACTTCCGAAATCACAAATGTCGACAGGGAGTTGATCTGTAGATTCGGCATAATTTTGCAAGCAATGGCTTCAGGGGAGGCAATTGACACTTACAAGTTCGGAAATTATTCCCAAGAAACCGCGCAAATGTACGTAAATCTTTATAATTGGTACTACATGCCAGTAACAGCACACAAGATTCTCATACATGGAGCAAAAATGATTGAATCCGCTTTCCTCCCCATTGGTCATTTGACGGAAGAACCTCAAGAGGCGAACAACAAAATGTTCAGACATCTACGAGAGTTTCACACTCGAAAATGCAGCAGAGAGGCTACTTATAAAGACCTTGGACGGAAATTGCTGATTTCAACCGAACCAAAAATTGTAAATCAGAGGCAGCATGGAAAAAGAAAGTAATTCTCCTAGATCCTGAAGCTCAAGACTTGCTTAAGACGTAAAATGGAAGCCTGGAGTCATATTTTGGCAATCAAAGAAGAACTTGCTTCAGAATTTTTTTGTTGAATTTCTATTATTAAATTAATTTTTAGTATCGTTGCCCTGGCAAATTGAGGCAAGTCAGGAATTTTTTACTCAATTGATAATGAAAAAATACTTTTTCCTGGCCTTTTTTTATTTGTGATAAAATTTTTTTATAACAATTATAAATATTATTATTCAGTTGTCTCTTGTATTAATACTGCCTCGAGTTAGCTAATTATAAGTACAGACCGAAGAAATGGTGTTTTTCTTCAAAACACACCAAAAGTGCACATTTTTTAATGGTTTATATTATTGTTAATTATTATTTAAATACGAAATTTTTTCATCATAGTGATGTTATACGATGACTTACTTAAAAAATGAGGAAAAATAATATACAAATAATGAAAATCGCGAAAATGAACTTTTAAAAAATTATTTTCATATGAACAAATTTGTTTGTTTATTACTCGCTGTTGGATAATCTTCTAGTAATGTTGCACCATCAAATTGAGTTGATTGCGAAACTTTTTACTCTATTCCTAAGAAGCCAGAGGACTAAACTCAAAAAATTATCATTTTTTAAACCAATATTTGTTTATTAATCAAAAAATGGAGAATCGTATTTTGAACCAAAAAATGTACTTTTTCCCCATTGTGGGACGGAGCTGTTTCTCTAATGCCATCAGTTAGAGCATAGATCTCTTCATTTTCTCGTAACCCGTAAGTGGATGATTTTTCGTGAAACTTTTTTTTCGATCGTGGAACCATGTAGATGAAAACTAAAATATTATTTATTATTTTTCATTAACGAGGTTTTCAATCACCACTTGAATTAGGGAAAATCTGCGCCGCGACCGAAAAATTAAAGTTCATCAATGCTTCGAATTTTATGCGGAAATTGTTTAAAAAAAAAAATTATTTTGCGTTTGTACCTCTTTTTTTGGAGGCTTCGGAGTTGTTATTCAGGTTAACCGATAGTTTTTCCCGTCTCCTCAGACGACTTACGAGGATTTAATCAATTTCAAGATTCTGGAAACGTCATGTGTTTTTAAAATTTGATAAAAACTACTCATTTTTCATAATTTTAGTTAATTACAATACGAATTGTTACCTCAAATTCGTTAAAATTATGGAGGCTTCGGAGTTGTTAACAAACCGAGGGACAGACATATAAGCATGATTCTTTCCGTCAGTATTTATAATCTCTAGCAAGTTAGTATTGCAATTTGAAATGCATCACATATTTTAAAAAAGTGCCCAAGGCCAATATTATAAAAAAAAATTGTTACCAGTCCTGTCAGATTTCAAGTATGTGAATCTGTAGGGAGGGACACTGTAGGGAAGGTAAAAAACTCACTACTGAATTACAAACATGTATGCCTAACTGCAATTTTTTTGTACTTTTTCCGTACGTACTAATAAAGTAGGCCACCATATGTGCTATAATCCCCTTAGTAGGTCAAAAATATCATAGGAACATCGAATAAACATCAAGGGACATACAAATTGAAATCTATTTGAAAATCGCCCATATGTTTTCGAATAGATCTTGAGAAATAACGTTCACGTTATATTACAGGAATCTTGCCGGGATTAGCTATTTTTCAGCAAGAACAGTTAGGTTTTCCCGAGAAATCACAAGTTCAAACAAAGTTTGCAGGTGATGTTAGGAATTTCTCATGGGAATTTGATATTTCGAAACAGAAGCAGTTGGATCTTATAAAAAACTTACGAAGTTGCACAATTTAAAGTTACATTAGGAAATTATCGCTGAAATAGAATATACTTCACAACAGAAGCAGTTGGTTCATATGGATAATTTACAAATTTGCATAACAAAAGTTTATTTTAAACATTTAAGCCTGAATTAAGCTATTTCTCAACAGAAACAGTTAGATCTTTTGGGAAAGTTAGAAATTCTTTTAATTTCAGGGTGTGTTAAAGAATTATGTTAAGTTTTTTCGAAAATGTATAAATTAGAACATGGATACATTTCATTAGAAACAGTTAAATCTTATCGAAAACTTTACAGTTCGTACAGTTTTAGGTTATGTTAGCGATTTTTTGTCACAAATGGATATGTTACAACGGAAGCATTTAGGTTTTTTTAGAAGACTTGCAAATTCGAAAAATTTTAGTTCAACTTAGGGAAATCTCGCCGGAATTAGATATGTTTCATAAGAACCAGTTGGTTCTTTTAGAAAACTTAAAAATTCAAACATTAAAGGTGATTTCAGGGATTTATCATCGGAATGGAAATTTTTTTCAACAGAAACAGTTGGGTCTTTTAGAAAACTTACAAGTTTGCACAATTTTAGGTTTTCTTGGAGAAATCTTACTATAATTGGATATTCTTGAACAGAAACATTCAAGTCTTCACGAAATTTATAAATTCGAAAATGTTCAGGTTATGTTATGGAATTCCTGCTGGAATTGGATGTATTTCACCAGAAACAGTTAGTTCTTTTCTGAAAATATAACAGTTCAAACAATTTTAGGTTATGTTAGAGATTTCTCGTCGGAATTAACAATTTTTAAGACAAGAATTTAGGTCTTTCAGAAAGCTTACCGATTTGAAAAATTCAAGTTTATCTTACAAAATTATCGCTCAATTGGATATTTTTCAATCGAAATAGATAAATCTTTTAGAAAACTTACAGATTCGCATAAATGACGGTTATGTTAGCAGGGAATGTTCATCTGAGTTTGGTTATTTTTTTCAATCGTATTTTTCAATCGTAGTTTAGGGTAATATATTAGGGAATTGTCGTCGAAATTCAATATTTTTCAACATAGGCAGATAGCTCTTTCAGAAAATTTACAAACTTCAACAACTGTAGTTTATATGATAGATGGTTCCTTAAGTATGATATTTCAAAATAAACACCTTGTTATATTAAAGGAATGTTTACCTAAATGTATATTGCTTGAAATAAATTGTTGAATCTTTTAGAAAATTTTTAAGTTCCAATATTATTTGTTCATTTTAGAGAATTTTCGCCAGAAACTGTTATTCTTCAAAAGAAACTGTTAGACCCTTCGAAAATCTACAAATTTCAACAATCTCACACTCTTGAAGACCTTGGATATTTTCTATATGAACGAACTTCTTCTGTTGTGAAGTACTCAATTCTAGCGGTAATTCCCTGAAAGAACCTATAATGTTTGAATTTTTAAGTTTTCTAAAAAAACCCACTGTTTCTTTTGAAAAATATTTAATTCTGGCGAGATTTCCCAAAGTTAAACTGAAAATTTGAGAATTTGTAAGTTTTATTGAAAAAACCTAAGTTCTTCTGTTGTAAAATATCCATTTCTGACGAGAAATCGCTGACATAACCTAAAACTGTTCAAACTGTAAAGTTTTCGAAAAGACCTAACTGTTTATGATGAAAAATATGCACATTCGGTAAAAATTCCATAACATAACCTCAAACTGTTCTAATATATACATTTTCTGAAAGACTTAACTTCATTCTCTAACACAACCTTAAATTATAGAAGTTCCTAATTTTCCTAAAAGAAAGAAAAGAAAGAAATAGTTAATTCCAGCTATAATTCTCTGACATAAACGTGTGTATTGTGCGAATTTGTAAATTTCCTATAGGTATCAACTGCTTCTGTTGTGAAGTATCCCATTCTAGCGAGAATTCCCTAACATAACCTTAAATGGTCTGATATTTGTAAATTTTTTATAAGATGAATGTCCTTTGTTTATATCTATTTAAAAAAATATATTTATAACCTAAAATTGTTTGAATTTGTAAGTTTTTGAAAAGATTTAAGTTTTTCCCTACTAAAAAAAAAGTCAGGAATCGCCAGAAAAAAAGTCAGGACTTCTGACCATTTCTGACCAATTTCGTTACGTTTCTCGACAGAAATCGTCAGGAAGTGTCAGAATTCCTGAGAAATGTTCAGAAATCGTCAGAGTTTGGGTTCGAAGGATAATCCTTTTATTAGGGGTCGAAGAATGGAATGACATAAAACCTAATCCCTTTTATATTCCTTTTATATTCCCCAGCTTGTTTATATTATTTATTTATATTTATTTATGCATATTCTCTTTTTACTTATAATTAATTAATAATATTTACATATTGAATGACTCTGAAGATGACTGTGAAAATTTTATCCGTTTCGACGTATCTCTTTCTCTTTACAAGATACATTATATTTCGTGACGATTCCTGACTTTTTTTTAGTAGCGTTCTGTTGCAAAATCTCCAATTCCGGCAGGAATGCCATGACATAACCTAAAATTTTTCGAAATTATAAATTTCATAGAGACTTAACTAATTTTGTTCAAGAATATCCAATTCCAGTGAGATTTCATGAAGATAACATAAAATGTTCAAAATTTGTAGGTTCTCTAAAGGAACCAACTGTTTCTCTTGAAAAATATTCAATTCCAGCGAGAATTCCCTGAAATAACCTAAAATATTCGAATTTTTAAGTTTTATAAAAGACCTAAGTGCTTGTGTTTTCAATTATCCAGTTCCGACGAGAAATCGCTAACGTGAGCTGAAATGGCTCAAACTTGCATGTTGGTGGCGGAAGTGAGAACGTGTTTGGTGACAGGTGGTGAGAGGATTTGACGGAATTTGTGTGGAAGGTGTGAGTGGAGTGTGAGGGTGGAAGCCCAGGAGGTGAGTAGAGTTGTGTGGGGTGAATTGGGGAGATAATAAGTGTTTTTTGGCGTGGGAGTGAGGTGGGATTTAGGTAGAAGAGAAAGTGAGGTGAGGGTGGCAAGGAGTCGGAGAAGTTTGTGGTCGGGAGTCTAGGGCCTTTGAGGGGTCAGGGGTGGTTCTAGCAGAGTTAGGGGATGCTAACGAAGGGGTGTCTGCAGGGGCTGTGAGGAATAGAAAAGAAAAAAGAAGGGAAATGAAGGGAAAATTTGGCGGCGACTCTTCAGAGACATCTGTCGGCTGCGGTGGGTACTGCATGGAGAGGTCCCAGTTACCGGCGGTAGAGCGATAGGGAAGCATTGAGAGTGCTGCTAGTGAAATAGACGGGGAGGAAATTTTCCACGTGCCACGGCGGACAACAGCGCGTGGTTCAGGGTCGAGTAGCGCGTCCGTGAGAGGGAGAAGGTGGAACGGTGGGAACGAAGGAAGCGAGAAAATAGAATTTGAGAAGCCTTTTAAAAAAATCTTTGGAACACCTAGTTCAACCTCCCCCCCCCCCCCTCCCCCATGGAGGGAATGGCAGAGAAGGAGGCTCTCGGGATGCTGGTAGGCGTGATCAGGGGGCTGAGGGAGGACGTGAGGGGGACTAAGGAGCAGATGGAAGGCATGAGGGAGGAAGTGAGGGCACTGAGAAGCAGATGGAAGGCATGAGGGAAGACTTGAGAATCAGAGATAAGAGATGGGAAAAGGAGGTGAATGAGCTGAGGGAGAGAGTAGAAGTGTTAGAGAGGGAAAGGAAAGAGAAGAAAGTTAAAATAAAGCAGATGGAAGAGGAGATCAGGTTGTGGAAGGAAAGGACAAAAAAGAGACTTGAGAAGGTGGAGGGCAGGACGGAAATGGAAGTAGGAGACGGGAGTGGGGGGAGAGAGATTAAAAGTATTTGAGAGAGGGTAGAGAATATGATAGAAGATAAAGTAGGAGAGCGTAGGAATGACAAGGACGAGAGGGCTGAAAGGGAAAGGATAAGGGCAATGGAGTTGAAAATGGAAAGAAAAGAAATGGCAGACAGGAGAAATAATAACGTGATAAGAGGGTTGAAGCTACAGAGTGGAGAAGAAAGGGAGGGCGTGGAAGAGCTGCTACAGAGCATAGGGTGGGTTAAAGGCAGACTAGGGAAAATTAGGTTGGAGGGGAGGAAGGAGAAGGAAGTGGCGGTTGTGGAGTTGGAGAGCTGGGAAGAAAAGTTTGGGTTGATGCGAAATAAGAACAGGATACAGGATGTGAGAGTTTTCATCGATCACGATTTGACGAGAACGAAAAGGGATGTGCAGAGAATGCTGTACGACAGGGCTAGGAGGGAGAGGAGAGAAGGGAGATCGGCGAAGGTAGGATATCGGAAAAAGAGAGTAGACGGGAAGATGTGGGAGTGGGACGAGGAGAAAGAGGTGTTGAAGGAAGTGCTGGGGGATTTGTTTCGTAAGAAGTAGGGGGTGGGGATAATGTAGGGTAGAGGAGTAGCGAAGGTGCTGTACTGGAACATAGCAGGAGTAAAGAAGAAGGAAGAGGAGTTCTGGCGGTATATCCAAGAATTTGATGTTGTGGGATTGGTAGAGACGTGGGTTGAAAGAAAGGAATTGGATAGAATAGAGCCAAAGCTGCCAAGGGGGTATAGGTGGAGACTCCAGGAGGCGGTCAGAGTGAAGAAGAAAGGAAGGGCCAGAGGGGGGATTATAACCGGGGTTAGAGATGGATTAGAGAAAAAAGTTCATGGAGAGGAAGAGGGGGAGGCAGTTCAAATGAGGGAAATAAAAATAGGAGGGATAAAGTGTAAGTTTGTGACAGTGTACAATAAGGATGGGATGGAAAGAATTAAAGAAAGACTGGAAGACCTGCTGGGCGAAATAGAGGAGGGTATGGTGGTACTGGGTGGGGACTTCAATTCGAGGATGGGGAGCGAAGGGAGACTCTACAGGGAAGGGGAGGGCTTCGAAAGGAAATCGAAGGATAAGATAATGAATAAGGAGGGGGAGATTCTAACGGAGTGGATCGAGGCTGGGCGTTGGCGAATGGTATGGCAACTGGGGACGAAGAGGGAGAATACACATATGTAAGTAAGGTGGGGGTATCGGTGATAGACTATGTGGTTGTGAATATGCAAGGATGGGAGGAGACGGAAAAATTCGCAGTAGAGGGGAGGGTGGAATCAGACCATCAGCCATTAAGTCTGTGGATTGAAGGTGAGGTTGGCGGAAGACAAGGCGGGGAAGAAGTCTCGATAGGGGAAAGGGGGACCTGGACAAGGGAAGCGATAGAGAAGTATCAGGCGCAGCTAGGATAGGTACCCTCTAGAGGAGAGTCGGTGGAAGAGATACGGGAGGATCTGAAAGAGAAGGTGAAAGGGTGTGTGCAAAAGAAGGTATTTAGAAAGAAGAAGAAAGGAATGGTGAAGCCGTGGTGGGATATGGAATGTAAAAAGATGAAACGGAAGGTGAAGAGACAGAGGGGGACGTCTGGAAGATAATAAATAGGTTTAGGAAGCGTAGGGTGGGGGTCAGCGAGAAGATGGTGAGTGACGAGTGGAGGGAATTTTTCAAAGAATCATTCCAGGGCTCAGATTCAAGGAAGACGTATAGGGGAGGTAGGAGAACGGGGGAGGCAGAGATGGAGGAGTTGAATGACGAGGAGATAGAGAAGCAGATAAGGCAGTTGAAAAGGTCAAAAGCAGCAGGGCTGGATGGGGTAGAGAACGAAGCATGGCTGTTTAGTACACAAGAGGTTAGGGAGAGGTTGAAGGAGGTAGTGAAGAAAGTATGGAGGGGCGAGGGATTCCCAGGAGGGTCAAGAGAAGGATTAATAGTGCCATCGTATGAGAAAGGAGCTAGAGATAGGCAGGAAAATTATAGAGGGATTACGCTAATGAATACGGCGTATAAAGTATACGCGATTGTGGTGGCAGAGAGACTGCGGAAGGATTTCGAGGAGAAAGGAATTTTGCCGGAGACGCAGGCGGGATTTAGGGCGGGTAGGAGTACTATCGACAATATCTACGTTCTGCAGCACATGGTGGATAGAGAATTAGCGAAGAAGGGGAGGAGAGTGTACGCGTTTTTTGTGGATCTCAAAGGCGCATTTCCGTCGGTGGTTAGGGGGAGGTTGTGGGAGGCGATGGAGGATAGGGGAGTAAAGAGGAGCCTAATTGAGAGATTAATGAGATATATGAAAAGACCAAAGACAAGGTAAGAGGAGGGGAGGGGATTTCGGAGGGATTCGGGGTGGATAGGGGGTTAAGGCAAGGGTGTCCACTTAGCCCAACGCCTTTAGCGATTTTACTTGCGGATATGGAAAGTAAGCTGGAGGCCGGGGTGGTAGGAGGAATCAGGATAGGAGGGGTTAGAATTTGGTCACTAGCGTATGCAGATGACATTGTGTTGCTGACAAATAGCGGGGAGGCATTAAAGGAGATTATGAAGACGTTGAGAAGATACCTGGATAAGAAGGGGTTAGAGCTCAATGCGGAAAAGTCCAAGTTTATGATGTTCAGAAAAGGAGGGGGGAGGGATAAGGGACGAGAGTGGAAGTGGAAGGGAAAGGAGGTGCAGGAGGTGAAAGAGTTTTTGTACTTGGGCTTCGTGTTTCGAAGGAATGGGGGAGTGGATGATCACATAAAAGAGAGAGTGATAAGGGCAAATGTGGTGATGAGGCAGGTGTGGGGGTTGGGAAAGATGCTATTCGCAGATGGTTTTGGACGGAGAATGAAATTGCTTGATTCGCTAGTGACGAGTGTGCTATTGTATGGAGTAGAGGTGTCGGGGTGGAAGGAAAGTGAAGAGGTAGATATAACGCAGGAGAGGTATATAAAGTGGACCCTGGGGTTGGCAAGGAACACGCCTAAGTATATTGTCAGGAGCGAGACAGGGAGAACGAGTGTAGGGATTCTAACAGGGAGCAGGGCGTGTAAATATGAGGAGAAATTTTTGGAAGAGGGGGGAAGTAGGCTGGTTAGGGTGTGATGGTGGGAGATGGAGAACATGAGAGGGGGTGGGAAGATGTAAGCTGAGAGGGAAAGGTACTTTAGAATGAGTGGACTGCAGATGGATGAAGTGAGAAGGATGCACGAGGAAGGTTTATGACTTGGTTAAGCAAAACGGCATGGAGAGAGGAAGACAGAGGGGAAAAGAGAATAAGAGAGGTTCTGGCTCTCTCGGGAGAAGAGGATGTGTGAACTGTGCGGAAAGGGGGATGCAAGAGTGGATCACCACTAGTTGAAGGAGTGCTTGGAGGTGGAAAGAAGTGAGATAAGCATGGAGGTATTGTTGCATGAAAAGGGGAAAAAAGGGCAGTCGCATGGGTGAAGGCAGTGTTGGGTAAAATGGAGATGAAGAGAAGGACGGAGGAAGGGGAATGGAGGCGGGAAGATTGTAAATAGGAGAGAAAGTAGATATAAGTAAGATGTAAATATTGTAAATAGTAGATAAGTAGTAGGTATTAGAGAGAAAACAGAGGTTGGCAAGCGAGGCATTGTGGAAAAGTAGGGACATGCGAGCATACATTTGCATAAAATGTCTTTCTTTGTTTGGGAAAATAGTGATTTCATGAAATTTTTGTTTCAAAATACGTGTCAGAAGAGTTATTATGAAAAAAAAAAACAGTTTTGACAGAAACAGATGGCAAATTTGTTGGCAGAAATTAAGCAGTTACACCATATTTTGAAATACTTGAAACATGAAAATGTGAGATTCTAATAGGCGAAATATTTCTTTAAACGTCTCGTATCATGAATTGTTTTCGTGAACGGTCTAAATGTACGTGAATTAATCAAATCTTGAAACACGACATACGGGGCATGCTGCCTCTAAAACTTTGTGGAGATGGTGACAGTGCTTGAACAGGTCGAAAATTTGATCGACAATGTAGAAAAACACAGCAATTTATTTATGTCTGTTCTGTCTAATTGAATTGGAGGTTTTTAATAATAAAGTTTTACAGAAAATAAAAATCGATACGTGATTTGGAGTCCCCTGGCGGACCGCTGAACGGAACGGATACTCTACAGCGTATCTTTATAGGATCCACATCGTATCCTCTCCGTATCATGCAAGAAAAACTCATTAAAAAAGAAAGATGAACATTTCACTTGTTGAAATTCGGATTCTACGTGAAATTTTGCATAAAAAGGTCACGGACTAATCGCGATAGTTTTTCTTGCAACATTAAAAACTTTAAAAAAATATTATACTTATCGACAACGTGGGCTGAAGGCGACTTCAAGCGCATCCATAATCGCGTAAGTAGTACATTGCACACGAAGTTTGAAAATAAAATTCAAAATTGCAAATGTGGCAAATAAATGTGAATGAATATAATAAATAATGAAATTAATGTAAAAAAAGGTGGCGATGTTTCAAACATGCAGGTAGATTGTAAAAAGTTCGTCGGAGTCGTAGAATTTTAATTTTTTACATTTTACAGGATCCGACTTTATCGACTGCACGCACGATATAAAAATAGTTTAAAGAAAAAAAAAACGTTGCTTTTTGTTATTTTTGAAAGACCGACAAGATTATTAGAAGAACTTTCTGAATTATCTTGAAAATCGAAAATTCAAATTTTTTGACCAATGAAAACTAAAAAATTCCATTTTGCGGTGAAACTATGCAAAATACGAAGAAAAAAAAATAATAAACAAAAATTGTTAAGCCAACAAAGATCTATAAATGTAATATAATCGATTTTATAGGATTCGTAGTTTTGGTTTTAATCGTAAGAAATACTATTAAAAATAAAAAAAAATCGAATTTTTGGAAAAAGGACAGAAGCTACGGAAAAACATGAATGAAACAAAGTTATTCAACCAAAAAAGTTCTAAAATTCTTTCAAAATCGTTTTTGGATAGGATGCGTAGTTTCTCTTTTATTTGTAAAAATTGTTGAGAAAACGATACAAGCTACGAAAAAAAGCAAGCAAGCAAAACTTGTTCAGCCGCAAAAGAGCTACACATTTTTTTATGAATTGTTTTTTGAAAGAACGTGTAGCTTTTGTTTCAATCATAAAGAATAACATGAAGGATAAAAGAATTAGGTTTTTGGAAAAATGAAACAAGGTTCGAAGAAAAATTAAGAAGCACAAGGTTATTTAAAATTTAATTAAAAAATTCAAAAAAAGTTTATTCAATAACATTTTTTGCCTAAATTTTATCTAGAAATTGCTTTGAAAATATCTTGAAAAATTGATACATTTTTTAGTGCAGCTGAGAAGAAAAATTAACACAAAATCAAGTAAAAATATTAAAGTAATCATGAAAAATAAAACTTCTACTTTATTTTTCAATTTCCGAATAAGCAGCCACAGATCGAGGTACAGAAATAAATATAATATATATTTGATACAATCGAGTTGAACATAACGTAAAATAAATACTATTTTGGACAAAGTCGAGGGCGATAAGTAAGATCTAAAAGACGCAAGTTTTAACAAACAATTGGATTTTCAGCGAAAAATGTAACTTAATTACAATCACTTTGTAACAAAATTCTTAAAATTTTAACAAAATACTTTATGTAAGAAATGGTTTTGATCACAACCTAAAAATACTTCACGCAATTTATGCATAGCCCCTTAGGGAAATTTCGGCATTTTAAATTATTTAAAATACAAAACTCGACTTTTCCCACGAAGAACTCGATATGGGACTTGAAACTAACAAAAATTTGTTGTATTCAAATAATACACGCATTGCAGAGTGAACACTTGATTTTTTTAAATTCTATGATTTTCACTTGACCAATTTTTTATTTTCTCTGACCATTAATATTCAAATCCCAGCATTTTGACCTTGTAATATTTTCGAAATCGGATATTTTATAAGCGGATTGAAACAATATTTGAAATCAGTGGCGTAACTCCGTTTAAAAAATGTGTGTTCGGAGGGTAGACTATAGTCATTTACGGTTCATTCCTCTGTTGAAAATTTTCCCTTCCGACTTCAAGCTTTGGGGGCCCTTTAGCTTGCGGGGCCCGTGTTCCCGGAACACACGGAACACCGATAGTTACGCTACTGTTTCAAATACAAAGCAAAAACTTTAAAATTGATTCATTTTACACAAAACAATAACTTTTCTACCATAAAAAACGTGATTTTAACGAAGTACTTGAATTTTCAACAAGAGAATTAAATGTTCACAAAAATAATTGAATTTTCAACTTAAAAAAAAAGTTTCAACAAAAACATGTAATAGTGCATATTTCAACCAAAAAAGATGAAATTTCATTCTAGAAAAAGAACTTTGAAATAAAGAAGCCGTATTTTCCATAAATAAAGAGTTCTCAGTCAAAAAACAATAGAAAGTTAACGTACGTTTTTCAACCGTGAAGCCAAAAGACGAATTTTTTTGATGAAAGATTAATTTTTAACTAGAAAATATGAATTTTCAGGAAAGAAAAAAACTTTCAACAAAGTAATTCAACTCTTACCTACGCAGTGGAATATTCCATTGAAAAATATCATTTTACAACATAATAGTAAACTTTTAACCGAAATATAATATTTAACAAAAATGATTTCTTAGCAAAGTGGTTCAAACAAAAATTTTCCATCAAAATAGCTAAATCCTCAAGCTAATAAGATTACCTTTGAACCAAATAGTTGCATTTGTATCCATGAAAGATCAAACTTCTACTGAAACAAATTTAAAATAAACTAGATTTATTTTCAAAGGAAATATTTGAATTTCATTCAAAAAAGATTTTACTCTAATTTTCAAAACCAAAATATGAATTTTAAACTAATTTTTCTACATTATGTTCAACTGGATTATATCAAATATATATTATATTTATTCTGTACCTCGATCTGTGGCTGCTTATTCTGAAATTGCAAAATAAAGTACAAGTTTTATTTTTCATGATTACCTCAATGTTTGTACTTGATTTTGTATTTTTTTTCTTCTCAGCCACACTAAAAAATCTATCAATTTTTCAACATATTTTCCAAGATATAATTTATGCAAAAAAATGTATTGAATAAACTTTTGTTGAATAACCTTCTGCTTCTTAATTTTTCTTCGAACCTTGTGTCATTTTTCCAAAAATTTAATTTTTTTTATCCTTCATGTTATTTTTTACGATTGAAACAAAAACTACGCATCCTAGCAAAAAACATTTCATAACAAAACTTTGAGCTCTTCTTCGGCTGAACAACTTTTGCTTGCTTACTTTCTTTCGTAGCTTATATCGTTTTTTCAACAATTGAAGATTTTACCTTCAAATGTTATTTTTTACAAATTAAAGAGAAACTACGAATTCGATCCAAAAACGATTTTAAAAGAATTTTACAACTTTTCTGGTTGAATAACTTTGGTTGATTCATTTTTTTCTCGCATCTTCTGTCCTTTTTCCAAAAATTCGATTTTTTTAAATGCTATTTCTTACGATTAAAACGAAAACTACGAATCCTGTAAAAATCGATAATAGTAAATTTATAGATCTTTTTTGGTTCAACAATTTTTTTCATACACTTTTTTTCGCGTTTTGTATAGTTTCATCGCAAAATGGAATTTTTCATTTTTCATTACTTTTTTGTGGTTAAAACCAGAACCATTGGTCAAAAGATTTGAATTATCGATTTTCAAGAAAATTCAAAACGTTGTTCTGATAATCTTGTCGGTCTTTAAAAAGAACAAAAAGCAACGTTTTTTTTCTTTTAACTTTTTTTTTATATCGTGCGTTTGTTTGGCTTTCATTATCTCGTATGTTGTTGCAGTCGATGAAGACGGATCCTGTAAAATGTAAAAAATTTAAATTCTACGACTCCGAAAAACTTTCTACAATCTACCTGCTAATTTGAAACCTCGCCACCTTTCTTTACATTAATTTCATTATTTATTATATTCATTCACATTTATTTGGCACATTTGCAATTTTGAATTTTATTTTCAAACTCCGTGCGCAATATTTAACTTAAGCAATTATGGATGCGCTTGAAGTCGCCTTCAGCCCACGTTATCGATAAGTATTATGTTTTTTTAAAGTTTTTAATGTTGCAAGAAAAACTATTGCGATTACTCCGTGACCTTTTAACGCAAAATTTCACGTAGAATCCGAATTTCAACAAGTGAAATGTTCATCTTTCTTTTTTAATGAGTTTTTCTTGCATGATACGGAGAGGATTCGATGTGCATACTATAAGGATACGCTGTAGCGTATCCGTTCCGTTCGGACGGTCCGCCAGGGTCATATCTAATAATAATACGGTAAGTACCAAGTTCACGTTTAATTACTTTGAAATGGACTATCACGTGAAATTCATGATTATAACCTAAAAATATAAAAATTGTCCTTATACAGGTTATGAATGTATTTAAATTCCTAATTATAATTTTCTATTAAAATATACTTGAAAGGATTCTCTTGACCGCTGAATTTCATGTTTTATTCCTTCAAAAGAGACCAGTATGTAAACTTTGACGTTATAACCTAAAAAGGTTGAAACTGATTGTTATAAAGTTTTTTCCATTCCTGCTTATAAATTCCCATTTGAAACACACTTGAAGCATTTTTCCTTATTTATTAGAGAGGTCCTAATTACATGGGTTCAACAATAACTCAATAAATAGGATTTCGAATATTATTGTTCAATGCCTGTTTTGAATTTTCGCATCTTTGGTACCTTTCGGTAACCAAGATATCTGTTAAAGGCAAATGCAGATCTTTACACGGTGAATAGAATCTTCAAGGAGTAAGAGGTTATAACTAGGTTTTGCGACATACTTTACTTTGATTGGTAAGAAAACATTTATTTAGTGTTGACCATGTCTCGAGTAATTTTTTGTTGTTACATTATACTTTCAAGAATTATTATATTTGACGCTTTTCATTCTACAACGTTCATATTGATCAAATAAACCGGGACTAATATGATGGAAACCATGCCCCATGGTATGGGGTATGCTGACTCAAATGCAAGACCAACGAATTAATTAAATATCAAATAATGATGTTGTTAAAAAACGGATTTAAGTAATGAGATATGCAACCTGATAATGTGAGCTTCTCACAAAATAATACAGAAATCAAAATCACATTTCAATTATAATTTAAAGGACATTTCATTCAAAGCCTGACACCATGCCTAACTCTCTCTTACATAGTTTCAGTCTGGAGTTATAAACTTAAGCTCTTTACGATCAGACCATCCAAACTCAAGGATGACCTTACCCAGGATATTTTATTTCTCGAAAAACGGGGCAGCTGCAATTTTCACTTACCCTTTGCAGAGGGTGTCGCCTATCGATCCCACCAACGAACTTCCGAATTATAATTGGTCAATCCTCCCACTTTGTACTTCAACCTGCACCTCCATGTAACTTCGACCCTAGGATCACTTCAGATATTTTCGAACCATCGGTACCTTCACCCCGTCTTTTAATTTTTTCGCTAACTCGCGTTTATACTTATACTTGCCATGTTTTTCCTACAACCCTGTAAATAGTTTGTGTCGCGTTTTCTTAAAATCTAGGTGAACTATTGATTTGAAGAACTGAGTTAATTACATCATTTGAACTCTCACCCCTTTGTAGCATAAACTAGTCTCATCACCGCCAAAAAAAATATAAGGTTAAAATTTCTAAAATTCAACAATAAAACACAAACAATTAACTATGTATAACTGTTATGCCTTAAAGTTGATGTTCATATAAAGTGATTGAAGCAAATCCAATTTTAAACAGTAAAGCACTAAGTACTACAGAATTCCACTACGTATCCTTATGTATCGTAAATCTCCACTGTGTAGTCCTTCGCACTGCAGGACTGTACTGTGCATTCTTCTTCACCAAAAAAGTGTAGTGCTCAGTTGTATGCTTTAAAAATGACTACTGCGCAGCTCTATGTCCCTTAAATAGTACTGCGCATCTCTCTCTCTCTCTCTCTCTCTATATATATATAT